>JAEMPF020019662.1:0-5000 GCA_022496165.2 Catalaphyllia jardinei | reverse complement strand
ACAAAAATTACTTGTACATAATATAACTTACTCATAGCTTACTTATAATTATTGGTGTAAATTCATCATAGCAAAATTATTTAATGGACCGAATAATAGCTCCTGTAGGCCACAATCTTAGCCGAGAAAAAGGACAACCCACATTGAAATTGAATAATAAAATTACTTTTAGAAGGCTCTGCGAGTATTCATGATTAGCAATTAACCTTTCTTTTGCTTGTGCTTAACCTTTCCAGCAAGAAAAGACTCCATGCAAAAGTGGAGATGGCTAACTTTATCTTTGGGGATCAAGCTAGAAAACAAAACCGTTTCAACTTTTAACATGCGTATACTACAGATTTGGGGACTATTTTCATCATCACGCCATCTTACACCTCGATCTGCTGATGTAATCCTAGTTCGGATCGAGATCAATGTAAAATCGTTCGAAATTTACCTTATGTACATGTTGGATTATTCTCATTAGTAACAAGAATGACTGAGGAGCTCCGCTTTTAGCCTTGGCTAAATCTATATATTATAAAACAGTTGTAATGAGTTTTAGTTTTTTAACTTTTACCTTAACTGATGATTCCCCGTGTTTAAATAAAGATTTACATTACAATACCAAATTATAGTCTGCGATTCCCGAAATACATCTCGTTGATATGTAAACGAAAATGTACTTTATGGATGGACTTTAAAAATACGAAAGGAATTTGATCGAGAAAACTTATCTATATCGTGATGTTTTCGTGACTTACCGTGAAAAGGCAAATTTCTTAAAAGAGTCGTTTGCATGCTTCCAATTGTCTTATAAACAATGATACTGAGTGATTAACTTTGTAGCTAGCGTATGCGCCGAGCCCTGAAACCCTTCCTTTAATTTAATAAAGTGATGCTATGACGAAAATCGTGTCTTTCCTATTTTAGCCATTTCATAGCATAAACAAGTAGTCTGTATGACAAGGGAAATGCCATTTACTATTTTCGAATATCTCTCTTCGTTTCAGAGATATTCAAGTTTTAAATTATGCAAATTAGCAATCTGATGGCATCATCTACTCAACTAAATTTGATCAAATATGATAAAGAAAGACATCTCAGCCAAGTTGAATCAGAATCTTTGATTCTTGACAGTATTACTCTACCAAATGTGCTCTATAATACAAGCTTAATAATTTTGTTACCATGGCAACATACTGGGGTTCCAGATTCCCCAATACTAAAAGCTTTTCTGGCCACCTTCCTGGCGTTCCATTTTGACATTTGCTAATGGTACCTTGCATGCATGATCCAGCATGTATATCTCACATGTCCAATATACACAAACAGGCACCAATCGTCAAGAAACCCTCACCAATGGTACCATTGGTAAAAAGTCACCATTCGTCAAAGAAACATTACGATTTGTACCATTGGTACGAATGGAAAGCTCCTCAGTCCATTGGTATACCATTTGCCAACTGCTTCTCATTAAGTAGTTAGTCGATGTAAGCTGCATATATTAACACCTGGGGGCCGCGCGAAAACTATTTGTCGATTGGTACCATTGGTTTCAATGGTACCAACGGAAAAGAAGGCGGCAGATCGGTACGCCATTTATATACTGCGTATATTAACACTTGAGAGCCGCGCGGAAACTACTTGTCGGTACCAATGGTACCAATGGAAAAGTAGACAGTCGATCGGTGTGCCATTTGTAAACTACATAGTGTGCGAGCCGAAAAGCGCTAAATGTGTATATTCTTCGTATTTAAAGAGTGAATGTTTAATACAATTTGCCAAATACAATGTGTATATTCCTCGTTCTTGAAGCGTGCGAGCCCAAACACACGCTAAATACGATGACTATTCTTCGTTCTGAAAACTTGCGAGCCCAAACAAACTCTAAGTACAATGTATATTCTTAGTTTTTGAAGCGTACGTGTCGAAACACGCGCTAAATACAATGTATATTCTTCGTTCTTAAAGCAACTGCGAGCTCAAACACACGCTAAATACAATGTATATTGTTCGTTCTTAGAGCGTGCCAGCCTAAACAAACGCTATGTTCAATGTATTGTGTATACATGTATTCTTCGTTTTTAAAGCTCCTGAGCCCAAACAAACGCTAAATACAATGCATATTCTTCGTTCTTAAAGCAGCTGCGGGCTCAAACAAATACTAAATACAATGTATATTTTTCGCTCGTGTGAGCCCAAACACACGCTAAATAAAGTTTATATTCTTTGGATTCTGTTTGTTTGTATTGGACAACCCTCAAGTATATAGGTATATTAGCTTGAGTTCGTGGCCTCGTTGATTGTTTTTCGACCTGAAAATCACTAACATACTGAAATCAAGTGGGTGGGGACTGGAAAGGAGTGAATTGTAATGGCAAAAGAATTTTCTATAGCCGTTGGTGTGGTTTCTGTAGAAGTATTAGCCGCCCAAGTTTCAGTGGTTTATGCTGCAAATTGGCCAAGATAGCTCTATTTATATACTCGATATACAATATAGGGTTGAGCGTTTGACGTAATCAATCATCTCATTTGCCTATTTGATATATTTTTAAAGTTAAATATCTCTAGAACTAATGCAGATATTTGCAAATGGTAAAGGGCGGTTTTATCCCTTCATGGAATTCTAAACGATAAATCTAAAAATCAAGGAGTAAACTTTTTTTTAACAATTGACTGATTTTTAGCTGAAGATAGCACATTCGTCATTGAAGCGAAGAACTTATAGTCCTCCAGGCTAGAATCCAACAAGGTTTTATAATTATATCATAATTTACGTATGGACCACATTTTTAGCTGCTTGTACCTTTTTTATTTCATGCATTAATGTATGTATTTTCAATTTATTTGCCTATTTCAAGTTAGTTGTTTGCCTATTTGACTTTATTTGTTCTTGTGTTTTGGTAAAGAACTCATTAACCTAAACTAAATTAATCAGAGTTGCCTGCACATTCTCTCCACTCCCCTCCCTCCACACCCAAAGGACATTGCAAGAGTCTATGATTGCATCCGAGTTCTCTGAATATTATAAGTAAGCCTTGTAACTATTTTCTGATTTGTTGTTTTTTTGTTATAAAACAAGAACAGTCTAATCAAGTTTCATTCAATAAACAGTCTTCGCAAAGTAAATGAAGTAACAGATCCTGTTGTAGATAGTAGTAGGTATTAAAGCTTAAAGTAACACCTATGTGCTTACCCGCATGATGAATGATACTCCAATTCAAAATCGATGAACGAAATGTTCATCGTCCGGTTACGCGGAATAGGAATCGTATAAATGCAGTCCATATAAGGTGGGTAGTTGTTAGGATATCCAGGACTTTTCAGTGTGTTATTAACCACCGAACCATATCCTGTTTAAGGAAAGGTATATATATATTATATACATTATAGTCATTAATTTTCATTAATTCATCGTTTAACTGTTACAAGGCTGTTTTGTATGGTCAACGAATGACCACACTCATGACTTTAATTATTGCTTATCTCAGAGTTGAACGATGTCTAAAATTCTATTCAAACACAACAAGTATTTTATATATTACATATGTATACAAGTTCTCTTTGAGGAAACACATTACAGAACAGATGTGCATAGGATAACACTACACTATAGAACACGACTACTGAGTACTGCCTGAATGCTTCACCCTAAACCCTTCAGAGGCCCACACCAGGTAGAGTGAGTATGCTTTGGCCACCAAATTAGTTACAGATACTCTAGAGTTATTACGACGTCATGATTTCGCAGTTATTTCATTTTATTGGAAGTCTTTCATCGATGTTCCCATCATACTTGGGAGTGTAATTAAGCAGAAAAATTATTAGTAGCCAGTTTCATTAGTTTGGGAAGTCTGTCCCCACCTAGTGTCTAGCTTACAAAACGTTGTCTTGGGGACCATATTGATTTTCCCAAATGATAAAAAAAATTACACTTTCCAAAAGAGAGAAATTCTCATCGTTTGTTAACAATAATCTGGTTGTTGCGGCGTCATGTGAAAACGGTCTATAATGACTTCTTGCCCTATTACAGTCAACAACGATAATTATGTTATTATGACAGGTTTTACATACCCGCATAAATGATTTTATTATTTATTCACAGAGTAGCCGTATTATTGTAAACATAAAAGCAACAAGAACTACTGTTATGTTTACATTATAAAAATTTAACTGATAAGTAGCCATGCCTGAGAGGACACTGTTTTCACGAGGCGTTTGAAACTCTTTCAAATTTTGCCAAAAAGGAACTCTTCAATTTTTTAACAAGTCAAGAGAGCATAAAAAAGTTGGAAGCTTAGTTAAAAAGGCCCGTTACCATAGCAATCGTAAAGTAAACACAAGATCGTAACACTAAGGATGAATTGTATTTTACACAATGTTCCACACCATAGCGCAGGTTAAGTTTCTTTCTTTAAAATTAATATATAACAAACATTAATAAATAATTAAGACTTCGATTATGATCTTAAAATTTCGATTCAAGGAACTACCGGACTGATAGTTGCCCCGCGGAAATTTGATGTTCTTAAAGCAATTATGCTAGTTATAAGAACATTAACTTCAATGAATAAGTAAATCAGAATAGTGTGAGTGCCATTGGACTGCCCAGTAAGCTTATGGATGTTATGTCACATCCATGAGCAAAACTGAGGAGTTAATGCGCTCTAATATATGATATTTTATTTCGATTTTCTCTAATGTAGACCTACAATTCGAAAACGTTTTCTTAGTCCTTCAGGAATCGTTTCGTTTTTTTATTTTTTTTTCGATTTTGGATCTAAAATTCGCAAAAAATTAATAGGTGGATAAGGCCATGCCCTTTTTTCTTTCGTTTATTGAATTGTCGAATGCGTTTTCTGATTTTGGGTCGGTCAGTCGAAATAGGAAAAACAAAAACCAATAATAAAATTGCAAAAGGAGTCTGGAGCTAGTAGACCCGACACCTTAGCATAATATCCGTGGAGCCTAGAAACAACAAGGTGGAGGTGCATATTTGCTGCCACCAAGCCCACAGC
>JAEMPF020019661.1:0-12496 GCA_022496165.2 Catalaphyllia jardinei | reverse complement strand
GGCGGAAAAAAACCCTAAATTCAAAAAGATGGAATGATGGAACGGCGTAAAAACCCCTAAATTCAAAAAGATGAAATGATGGAACGGCGGAAAAAAACCCTAAATTAAAAAAGATGGAATGACGGAACGGCGGAAAAAAAACCCTAAATTCAAAAAGATGGAATGACGGAACGGCGGTAAAAACCTCAAATCCTAAGGAGGAATCGTGGAACGGCGGAAAAACACCCAAACCCCCAAAAGACGGAATGACGGAAAATTACCCGAAATCCTAAAAGAAGGAAGTATAACAATAAAGCCTTTCGTTTCAGGGAAAAACGTCAGACAATCAACCAAAATGGAAAACTTAATTGACTCATTTAAACTTGTGTACATCTACATGCTTTTCAAGGTTATGCAAGTGTGCAAGCCCGGCTGCTGTTTCCAGGGCTTTTTTAGGGTTGCCCCACAAATATCGGCCTATGGGACTTATTGTTATTTTATAGGTCAAATTTTCCCTGAGAAACTTAAATTTCAATTTGATTATTGTGCAGCTTGCCTTTTTGTTTCTACAGTGTAATTATTTATCTTGATTCATTAACTGCAACGATCAATGAAAAAATCCTTCTTATCTTTTCCAATCGTTTTCTATTAATCTTGGTTTTTGGTCTGAATATCTCCGACCTTGAATTTCTTTTGAATTTACAATGTGATTACTATTTCTTGTAGAAAGGTGCAGTGAAGTTCCTTTTCAAAGACTGCTTTCCAATCCTCACATCAACCTGATTATGACAATAGACAACAGAAAGGTAAGATAACTGCGGGCGTATTTTTAGCGGGCAATTGATAGGGCGCGTGCGCTAATTTGGAAAACAGGAAAGGCCTGTTGAGAGAGGAAAAGCAACCAAAATATTAAGCGCTCACTGAAATAAAAACGCGTTCACTCCTTTAAAATTTGAACTGCTCTCGTGTGTCGTTTTCGCTTGAATAATAGCTTTCCTTTTTGTGTTATCGCCACTTTCAAAAACACTTGTAAGGTGACCTGAAAGCGGATTGTAGGGTTTTAACTGAAATTAACACTAAATTAAGTTACTTGTTGCTTGATATGCCCCGTAATAACTGTTTTAAGCCTTTGGGCTCTAGTTAATCGTGCAAGTTGACAATATCAAGGATTGTTCAATTCACACAGGTCGTATTTGAAGCGCTCCAAGCCTTGTTCCTGTCTCTCGTACATAAACATCTGATCTACTCTCACGAGGTTGAACAGTGGTACATTGGTGCGCTGGGACTGGTCACGGATGAGGTAAGGTACTGTCAGGAACTTAGGTTAATATTTAAGGGGGATCATCTCACATCAATTTTGCTGTTTCTTGGACGGGTGGAAGTGAGACTGGATTTCTTGCTGTAAGATCTAGACTGGCCGTAACTCACAAAGGCAATCTTTGTGTGTTTGCTTATGTTCTTCTCATGACAGATGCTGAATGAAAGGCTGATAATAATATAACAAACCTTCTCGAATCAATGCTTGTTGCTGGGTGCATCTACAGTCAAACCTCTATCGGTCACCCTCCGGAAATAGCCAGAGAGGTTGATCAAAAATTAGCGCATTTTGGGGCGAAAATTGAACAAGGAAACATAAGTATGCACGTCATCTACATTTGTTGTTCACAACAACTGTAAGGCGAAACATATCGAAGGAGCCAATCCACTAGTCAACAGATTTTACAGCAATGTTGCTCGTAAGGCAAGCGTCGAGCGCTTTTGCTTTAAAGCGGATCATTGACAGTTTTGGTATCTCATTAACATGAAGTGAAAAAATCATTTGGGGTCGTCTGTGATTTGGGTTGCGTAACTTAATTTTGGTGGAGCAAGTCACTGGCTTTGTTTAACACCACCAAGGGTCCTTCGTGATCATAAAACTGTGCTCCGGTTGACCATGCAATATAGCATGGTAGGTGTTTAACAGAGGTGAATTACAATACAATTAGCCGATTGGGAAGTCCAAACGGTGACCGTGTCCGCTTAATAGAGGTGACCGCTTAATATATGTGAAGCGAATTTTGGAAATTTGAATGATGACCCCCTATTAGGGTCAAACTCCATTAGGGGGCCCCTAATATCGGCTGCTTAACAGAGGGCCGCTTAATAAAGGTTTGAGTAGTTCTAAAGTCAGTACAAAAAATGAATGACATGTCTCGCCTGGCTTGGTTTATTTCCTGAACTAAATAGCCTTGTCTCTTAATCTTTACGCCTGCAATTATAACATATCTGATAATGTAAGAACGAAACACTAGTGTTTGGTCTTTTTTTGGCAAAGAACGACAGGGGCGGATTTGGCCTTCGAGTCGTCAAGGGTGCAGGGCAAGTCATTCCAGTCGCCTTTGGAGGATCCTGCCGCAATGAACTGCACACATTTCTCTCCTTGCCCTGCATTATTCGGTTCGCCAGGCCTCCAGTAACTGTAGCCCGCTAGCGGTGTGTCATCTGCCCAGTAGAACTTGTTATCTGCCTTTCGGTGAAGCCCTAGCCATACACTACCTGTTATTTTCTGCTTGGTGACAAGATCAAAGATGAACTGATTCTCAGAGGCTGATGCGATTTTGGAGACGTCTCCTCCCAGCTTCTGACAGTTTCGTCTTGCGTCGCTCCACTCCAGGGTTGGGATGTCGATGACGAGGAAACACGAGTCTACATGAAGAACCCAGCCGTCTGGACAAACCGTTTCTGTTTGGAATAAGCAGAGCGATGAATGGAAGTCAAATAGTCAACAAGTCAAAAATTAATCCTTGCCTCGGCTGATTTAAAACGAGGCTGATAAAGCAAGCTTAAATGGAGCAATTTTTGCCGCTTTTTTTTTTCTTAGATTGGTAGGAAGAACTTGTAATAGCGAGTGTATGAAATTTAGAGTTTCAACGACAGTTTGGTTCGTTATGTATTTGGACATGAAGTGTGACTAAAATTATTATGGCACGATAAACAAACGTGGTTTATTGACAAGATTTAGAAGTCAAATCTTTGTCTTTTTCAAGCCTTGACGGGACAGATCTTTTACCCTCACCAGCCTTAATTGTCAAGAAATACCCGTTGAAGAATATTATTTCCTCAACATCATTGTTCATCGAAACGAACGTATGAGCTCGTACACACCAGCAACAAACGAAAAGAACATAACTTCGAAGACAGAAAAATACCTTTGCTGGACTTTGCAGCGATGGAATCAACTGTAGCTTTGATATGAGCCAGCATTTCACTCTCGCTTTTCGCCAAACCACAGTTGTTGTTAACCACAAAGCTCTGATCTCGATGACCGTTAACGGTAGGCTTGATGCTGGAATTCTGCGGCTTGCCGGTTGAGAAACCGGTCAGGATTATAACACAGAAGAAGAATGCCAAACTTGGCCGAGAAAACATCTCTGTGTGATGGCACAGTAATCAATGATCGATGATCAATCGGTAAACACTGACTCGCAATAATAGCTGTAAGAGGGAAAGCTGAAATTTAGTTGTTTACCGAAACAAGAACTTTTTCAGGTCTTGTAAACACGCGGGGGAAGTCAAATTTAGTTTCCGGTTATGCTATCAACCTCAGAACTGAGAAGGACCTGTGAAGACTTTTGAGCGAATGAATCTTTGAAAAAGGTTCAATTGTATTCAATTCCGATCACCACTACCGTAATTTAAAATTATTTTCAGATCAAAACTGACAATTCTGTACTCTCAATTCCCACAAATTAAGAGTTATTATGCTGTCATGTTTGTCAGTACAATTTATTCATTAGTTTGACCTTTCTCTGTGTTTGTCTGCATGTCCTTTATCTGGGCTCAAAATTGCTCTCTTGATGCGCCGAACTTAATAACAATCGTAAAAATAAACTAAAAATAAAAACGGACTTGTCGCGGGACCCACGCAGTAAATTGAAATGACGATGAAAACTGGGTGAAATGACGAGGAAGCCTTAGGGGAAGCTTATGAGCATGCTTAATTCTAGGTATTATGCAAATTAAATGTGTTAACATTACGGAATTGACGATTTTATTTCTCATTTACGGAAAGTGTGTTTACAGTGGAACTCTGCCATACCTTGTCACTAAAGCCTCTTTTTGTCCCCGCACAACACCCGTACATTTTCTGATGAGAAAACTCACGGCCGTTAATTCGTTTACCCCGTCAATATAGCAAACAGCCACATTCTAAAATCGTAACCTGTATATATGGGTTACTGCCCAAGCATGTATTCAAGATGGCTGGATATTGGCAAAGTTCTTTTTTCACGTGTCTTTTGGACCGAGACGGAGTCGTGGTCTATAAACTCGCAAAAAAGAACGAGGTCAATATCCAGCCATCGTGACCGAAGAAACTTGGTCAATAAAGGATTTACTATTCGGCTTTCGGGGAAATTATTCTCGAGGGACACGGCGGTTAGACCCGAACAGCTTGCTTGCTCGGGTAGCCAATCATAACGCGCGATTTGGTTCATCTTGCCCGCTTACGGAGCTAGCCATATGATAAAATCCTTTATTATTTCACCCCGTTTATGCGGCAACTCAAACCAGTTCTTTTCGTCTTTCCATTGTTAATATTGTACGTAGTCATATAAGTTTTAATTTTTAGAAACTATATCTGCATTCCGGATGCTTAATTGGAATACATCTGTTATCTTCTGTTAAGACGTCACACAGTTTGTACCGGTCGTGAAAGTTGGCCCTACCTAGTTAATACGGCTTAATGTTTTAGCCCGTTTAGTTAGTGACCGTATTAGCCACATTCCATTGTAGTGCAATTGTTAATAGCAGACTTTATATGAACGAAGTTGTGTTACTTGATGATTTTAAAATTAACAGTCGAAGCATTTAGATTCAAACGTTTTGATCAGATAATGATAAAAAGAAATTGTTGTAGCTATTTCTTTGCGTTTGCTCAATGAACTATGAAGCCCACCGAACCGAACCGAACCGAACTATGAAGTATAACGAAACTATCGGTCATTAAGTACTCCAAATTTCAGGAATTTCTCTTTAATACTCACCAAAGTGGAACTGTTACAGTGAAGTCAGCTGGTACAAAAGTAGACTTTTGAGAAAACTGCACTTAAAGTTTCTTACATGATGAATTAAGCATTTAACAAACCAAACCATTGGCGGAGTGGGTGCAGATTGGATCTCCGGGGAGGGGATGTAATGGTTGTTCTATTTTGTAAAAAGTTTCCGCAATTGTAGGAAATGTTCCTTATAAGAAGGGAAAGAAATGAGCCTATGATGGCAAATAGAGCAAAAGTTTTCCAAAGTAATTGTACCAATCGAGTTGTGCATCTCTTTACAGCCTTAATGCAAAGCTCCGTTAATATTTGTTAAAACTTATCTATACTTTTGGTCATGTTCTTACTGTAAACAGCCGTTGCTATGGCCGTTGCTAAGTAAAAAAACTTGTACCAATGTGTACTGTTCTTAAATTTAACACTCACCTAGAGGTAAATTCGGAAAGATTGTTTCAAAATGTTCAAATGTTTTCAACAAGTGTTCAAGGGTCTTAAATCTTGTATTTTCTAAAAAGTGGAATTTTTCCTGAACATCGCCATATTTTGAAGTACATACCACCTTAATAATGGTGTACCTATCATCTTCTTTATTTTAAAAAAAGTTTAAAAAAAATTAAGATTAGCATATGTCGTTATGGTGGCCGGCCGCGTGTTTTAGCGCTCCGCCTAAATTACGACGCTAAAAGCTGATATGGCTACATTGAGATATAGGAGCTGGTGCCATTAATTCTAAGCTTGATAGCTTATCGAGGAACTTAACAGAGGAACTTAACAGAGCAGTCAAATTTTTAAGTGCTAAATACGACAAACTCCTGCCTCAAGTTCAACAAATCAACGAGAAACTACACCAACACACGCAAAGTATTAATGCTGCGAAGGACGAACTTGGCAAGGTCAAGAAATCTGCCGCGGACGCCATGTCTCAAATAGAAGAACTATCTCAATACGTACGCAGAGACTGCCTTGAAATTTCGGGCATAAAGCCTAGTGGTGAATGTACGTGTGAAAATATTGTCACCTCCATTGGCAAAGCGATCGATGTGCCGATTACTAAGGAAGAGATATCTACCGCTCATCAAATTCCCTCATATAAAGCTGATGCGCCTCCTAAGATAATTGTAAAGTTTACAAGGAGGGATACGCGAAATAGATTCTATGGTAGTCGTAGAAAGTTGGCTAACAAGAAAGTGAAAGATTTGCCTGATCTTAATTTAACGTCTGCAGAGAATGTATTTGTTTCAGAATCACTCACGCCTTATAAGAAGAAACTCTTTGGCGAAGTAAACAAGCAAAGAAACTAAAATGGAAGTACATATGGACCCAGAATGGAAGAATCTTTATTAAAGCAAACGAGAATACTACAACTCGTAGTTTTGACACAGTGGAAGACCTATCTAAATTTCAGAGAGAACTCGAACACCTCAGTGGCTAGATTCTTCTGTTCACGTGCTCTTTGCCATTATGAACATGCAAGAACGAAGACACCGAAGTCTTGGAAAGCAATACAAGTAAGGCTGTTATTTGGCGCTGATGTATCTTTTATACGATGTTTATATTACTTGAATTTCCCTGGGGTCTAATAACAACACTTTAAATGAGCTTCCATTTTATGACTTAAATTTAGATGAATTTCTCAAGGCAACGGGTTCGTGGGTGTTCTCCGCTATTGATAGATTACTAGATAAAAAAGATCTCTTCAAGGACGCATTAGAATCGCCAAACAGAGGCGACGACTCTTACAATTGTGATCGTTTCATTGAGTCTAAGTATTGTTCAGTTAAACAAGCTGGTATGCATTTTGATCAGGCTAAAAAACAAAACGGATTTTCCATTTTGCACTGTAACATGCGTAGCTTAACAAAAAACCTGTCTCTTTTACAAGACATTCTTCTTACTATGAAAGAAACTCCGAATGTAATTGCTATTTCTGAAACAAAATTGAACGAAAATAGTAGGATGAATATTGACATCCCTGGCTATACATTCCTGAATACAAATTCCAAATCAGTTGCTGGGGGTGTTGGTCTTTATGTCTCTGAGGAATTGGTGTTTACTAGAAGATATGATCTTAATTTATGTCAGGATGGTGTTGAATCCTGTTGGATTGAATTACCACGAAAAAGACAAAAGAGTGTTTTAATTGGTTGTATTTATCGACATCCCTCGAGTCATCGCGGTTATTTTTACGAAGTATTAAAGGCCCAGTTAGAAAGGCTAAAAACTAAAGGGCATGAAGTCTTTGTTTTAGGCGACATAAACATTAACTTTTTGAAATATAATGACGATAATTATACCTCGGATTACCTTGACATGCTGCTTGATTTAAGTTTCATGCCTCTTATAACTAAAGCTACCAGGATAACAAATTATACCTCTAATGTACCTGAAAAGATTATTACAACTGGTATATGCCTAGCTGATATTTCTGACCATTTACCGATTTTTTGTTCAATAGCAAATAAACTCCCTGGCACCAATGAAGTTAAGTACATTAGGGACTTTTCGAAATTAAATAATGATGCTTTTATAAATGCTTTAGCTTATATCGATTTTAGGAGCCTTGTCACAAAAGATGTTAACGAAAGTATGAATAGAGTAACGGAAGCGCTTCAACAAATATCCGATTTGCACGCACCTGTGCGGAAGGTATCAAATAGAAAAAGAAAGCAATTAAAAAAACCGTGGATTACAAATGCAATCATGACCTCTATAAAGAAGAAACAAAAGTTATTTAAGACTCATTTCCTAAGTGGCGATCAGGATAAGATCAGGAAATACAAACTGTATGGTAACAAGCTGAACAAAGTTAAAGAGCTAGCTAAAAAGAACTACTTCAGGGCGCAATTTGACCTGCACAAAAACAATTTGAAAGCAACTTGGAAACTAATCGGGGTTCTCGTTAATAAAATGCCCAATTCAGGAGTCACTATTAAAAAGCTTATCTGTGAAAACAAATGTTACACAGACAAGGCAAGTATTGCCCACCAACTGAACAATTATTATATAAATGTAGGACGTAACCTAGCTGATACACTTCCTCGAAATGATACAGATCCAATCCATTATAGTACACGCTCATTTCAATCGAGTTTTATGTTTCGCGGTATTTGTACTCAAGAGGTTCACGATATCATTATGAATATTAATCTAAAAAAATCTACTATTGGTATTCCACAGCTGTGTATAAAGCTTGCATGTAACTATATTTCTGAAGCATTAACTTTAATATTTAATGAATCTTTGTGTCAGGGCATTGTCCCTGATAGTTTAAAAGTGTCTAAGGTAACCCCTGTTGATAAAGGTGGTAGTCCAACCGATCCATCCAATTTTCGCCCTATTTCTACCTTGCCTGCTTTGACGCAAGTTTTTGAAAAGCTAGTATACAAGCAGTTCATAAATTATATTGAAAAGCATGATATCCTTTTTCAGTTTCAATTTGGCTTCAGAAAAGGTCATTCAACAGCGCAGGCTGTCCGTGAAATTGCGGACAGTCTAAGAAATGCAATTGACAGTAATCTATTTACCTGTGGGGTATTTATAGACTTCTCGAAGGCATTTGACACGGTTAATCACCAAATATTGTTGAAGAAACTAGAATCATATGGAATTAGAGGAACTCCCTTAAAATGGTTTACAAGCTATCTTGAAAACAGGCAGCAGTATGTAACAGTGGGTCACATAGACTCACCAAGACAAGCGATGACCTGTGGAATTCCACAAGGTAGTACACTGGGACCTTTGCTTTTCCTACTTTATATAAATGATCTACCAAATTGCTCAAAGAACTTAATTTTCAGGATATTTGCGGACGATACTAATCTTTTTGCTTCAGCCTGCGACTTGAAAGACCTTGAAACGCTAATTAATTCTGAATTGGAGAAGGTTAAGGAATGGTGCGATGTCAACAAACTGTCTATTAACTTAAGTAAAACTAATTATATGATAATTAATCTTCTAGGAAAATTTCTGGAAATATGGAAGTAAAATTAAAAAGCATGGATGGATCGTGCCACCTATTAAGAAAAAAAAATCACATCAAATATCTAGGTGTTATGATAGATGAATCACTATCATGGAAATATCATATCTCCTATATCTGTTCTCGTGTTTCACGTAATATTGGAATTATTTCAAAACTAAGGCACTATCTATCTATTCATCAATTGAAACAAATTTATTACAACCTTATCTACCCTTATCTATCATATTCCGTGATAGCTTGGGGAAGTGCTTATAAAACGCATTTGCAAAAGTTGCAGTCTAAACAGAATACGGTTTTAAGATTAATGTTTTTTGCGACAACATCTGGGCCTCACACTGAAAGCGCTCTCCCTATCTTAAACCTTCTAGACACTTTAACAGTAGATAATGTTTACCGCCTGCATGCTTTAAAATTTACGCATATGTGGCATAAAGGGATCTTACCAAAGGTGTTTGATAACTTATTTCAATATGCCAAGAGCCGACATACGTACAACACAAGGTACGCATCAAATCAAAACTTCTGCAAACCATATATTCGAACCAACACTGGGAAACAAATGTTTGCCTATAAGGCGATTGACCTCTGGCATGATATCCCTTCTTCGTTGAAAGATCTTAATACATTCTCCTTTGCCAAAGAAGTAAAACAATATCTACTGTTTAAACAATACTCTTAGGAGTTGCGTAAAAGCATTTTAAATTAATATAGTATCAAACATATGTATTATTAACTGGGTCTTGTCTCTTTCCTCTCGTTGCTCCTTATTTTCTTCTTACTAAAATTAACTGTAAATAGTTACTAGAGGTCAACTCGAAAACCTTACGGTTCCTTTGACCTCTAGGCTCCAATTAATTAAATAAATTTCCTAATTATTCTCTTTAAGTAACCTGTGATGTATATGACGATCCTCTGTAACTTGTCTTAAGTGTGAGTTAATAAATATTGTTGTTGTTGTTGCAAGGAAAGAAAGATATAGGTGTAACCGTTAAAAAAAACGTACTCTGGAATGCAAATTATGATGGCGAAAACAACGACTATACGAACGCTTTACGTCCACGTCGTTTTAAATGGTGTTATTTTTCGACAAATTCATATGATATTGTTCCATATGCTCGACACTTTCTACCTGTCAAGGTTTTTCCCAAGTATTACTTTAATAAATTATGCTTCCAGCTACCGCAGAATATGTAACTTGGACCGATGAATAGCGCGCGTGATTAGCACGAGTACAGCTATAAATTGGGTAAGATTGGCCCATCACATCTCTTAAGCGAGAATGGTGACCTATCATTTTTAGTGTGTTTTTCGAAAGAGTCCTTAGTAGAGAACATTCAGGGAAAGTTTAAAAAAAAAATCATCGGTAACTTTAAATTATGAAGAATCACCTTAATCATATACGACAAGTAACTGTATGTTAGTTTCAAAGCATAAAAGTTCACTTTTTAAAAGAAGAATTTACTTGATTCAAAGTAAACTTCAATTGTATTCATTTTTAACTCGATAATCAGTTTATGGCAACACTATTATGTCTGATCATTTTAGCTATCAATGGTTGGTGCTTTTTTTGATGGGATGTAAATAAGACTTAATTTTGCTTTTTTGCACTAAAATCCATTGAGCTGGTATAATAACGCTTACACTGATAAATGGTAATTTGAACTCAGCTTTCTCTTCGTTCCTTGTCCTAGTGGATATCGCTCTTGCCTCGGGATCGAAAAGCTTAGGCTCCAGTCCTAGTCGGTATCGCTGTGACCCGTTATCGAGAAAGAAGTTAAAGCGAGTGCCTCGAGTTAACGATGAGTATGCAGCCGGCGAGCTGTTAAGGAAGCCTGGCAGAACGCTGGGACTGAAGTAAACTGCAATGACCAGCACTCCATCCCTGCGGGAATAATTATACTTGAAATCGGTTCAGTAGCAGAAACCTGAATTTTATCTCCAGCATCCGGTTAATCTCTTTGATTCAGTGATTGATACAGGCTTCACCCAATAACACGTCAAAAATAATGTTTTTCTTTTAGGTTCTGAAGATGATCGAAAGCCACAAGACTTTCCACGAAGCTGAATTTTCCCTTCTGCTTGCTGCGTTGATACAAAGATTTCCACACAACTTTTCACTGTCTTCCTTCTTTTCAGAATGTGCCAAAACCAACCCTGGAGTCATTGTAATCTCAGGCGATTCTGCTATCAACTAAAGTCTTATATCATTTGGAACACAAATTTATTTCCAACCAGGCCGAGAATCGAACAATATGATATAAGAGTTCCCTTGGAAACTGAACTTGTAATTTTCGCAGTTTTTTTTTAGGTTTTGCGAGACTTTGCAAAGAGTTCCGTCGAAAGACTACATGTATTTCTCGCTTTTATCACAATTTCAGGCGAAGACAGGTCAATAGATATTCAGTGCAACATCTATGAGAGCTTCAGTCGATGTTTAAAATTTGTGTCGTCATTCAACATACCAATAACCAGGTGGCTTTTCAAACATCAATAGTTCAAAGTTGTACATGCAACGCAGTTAGGACTAAACTGCAATTGTAAATAAGGTTTTAATAATATAACATCCAGGAACTAAAGCATTGTCCACATTACTCTGGAGAAATTTGAAAACGAAGCTTTATTAATATTTCGTCGGTTAGGAATACAGTTCACACTAACCCGTCTCGAAAACGGTCTTCAAACAAGAGGAATTTGAAAACTTCGAATTTTTGTTTTCGTGTGTGCGGAGAACATTTTGGAAACGGAGCTTTTGAAAAACGATGACGTCACACTAATCACGTGATTTCCCTGCGCTGGGTTTTGCCAAACACAAATAAAAAAAATGGCCGGCCTCAGTTTTCAAATGCCTCTGGTGTAGTGTGAACGGAAAACATTTGATGCGTTTTCAGAGTGAAAACTCAGTTTTCAAATTTCTCTGGTGTAATGTGGCTAGGCCCTAAGAAAAAAAGTAACTTGCAATATATGTTGTGCCTGTTCTCTGCCGCAGCTCTTGGTATCGGCGGACATGACGCAGTTGTAACTTGTTTTGCATTATGTAAATCAAATTATACAAGAAGATGAACACGTCTTATGTAATGTACATATGTTAACATATAACGGGAGATTCAAATAAAATTTATCTTTGTAACTTTCTGGAAAACTCTTATAGGGTAGAGTGAATTGAAAGGGAGATAGCTCAAGGAAAACAACAACAAATGAAGTGCAACCAGTTGATGTTCATACAATCAGTAGGAATGTGCTGATTATGTTTAGGGTTGTACCTTTATTTTAGGGTTTTACACCCTATGACAGCAGTATTTTGAGGCAAATAATGAGGCAAAAGAATCAAGTTATGCTAGAATAGTAGATTTAAAGAACCTGGGTACTAGTCACTTGACTTGCACACTACACATGGCACATGCCAACAGGTGTTGTTAGTTCAGCACTCTTCTGCTACATCAGAGCGAGTTTTTTTATAACTAGAAGCTTCATTTTGTGATAAACAAGCTAGAGCAATGGAGGA
>JAEMPF020019660.1:0-12501 GCA_022496165.2 Catalaphyllia jardinei | reverse complement strand
GAATAACATCATTAGTATCATCAAGAATTTTAAAATGTCCTCCATATCTAACATTATCAGTGTAAATGATATGATACCAACCATCAAGTTTTATCCTTAATTTTGTATTATTGTTTGGAACTAATTCAAACGGAAATGATATTGATGATTTCCATATGTGATTTTGTGGGAATTTGACGGTCATTTCATTGTTATGTTTTAACTGTTCAACATATGTGAAATACTTACTTATATTGATTTTTGTATCCAATAAATCCAATTGTGATTTATTGACTGCATCATTATCTGCAGTACCATCTGCAAGGTTTACTATCTTTTTAGAGTTCATATCGATTGGTACCTCATACTTTATGAAAGAATTGTCAGAATAGTAAAGACGATCCCAAAGATTTACTGGTACATTATTGACTTGACCTTTAACACCGTAAACAACAACATAAATAGTAGTTTGGGGATCAGTTTTACTTTTACAATCTTATGTCAATATCTAAATCATCAAAACTGGGAAAGATGATGTTTTTTGATAATTGTATTATGCTTCTTGTACTTGTTCCATTTATTTTTGAATTTATTTTGATCACTGATAGAGTTCCACTTGATGCATTTATCTCATCAATTGTAATACCATCTTCAACATACATTTCATAGACCATTGTGTAAGAACCTTTTGGTAGATATACCAAATCAGTTGACAATCTGGTACTATAATAACCTATACTTGAATCATAATCAATTTTGAATTCGTAAGCTTTTTTATTCACTGAATGAAAATCTTTATTCTGAACTCCAATTTTATGAATGTCATCATCATCTTCTTTGAACTCATCATTGTCCATCACTCTTTTGAATACATTTCCTTTATCAATTGACTCAATTGAATTCTCTTCTGATTCTTTTATTTTCTTATCAATTCTACCATTTATAACTATATTATTATCAACAATTGCATTAGCGACAAATTTTACATTAGCAGCATATGTGGATCGGTAATCTTCTGGTCCTTTCAAATTAATTATATTTTGATTTCCCATATCTAAATTTCCAGTCATTGCTTCACTTCCATCTGTTAATAAGTAATCTATCTCAGAAATGAAACGGACTAAATAGTCTCGTGTACTTTTTAAAAGTTCAAAATTAACAGCTTTATGTTTTATTTGTTCATAATTTGGATTTTCTCCATCATCTTCAATAATTGTTTTAACATTATCAATGAAATGTCCACCAGCATTAAAATCTGCATTCATTGCTACTGTGCCATCAACATGAATAAATTTGTCTGTATTTGCAGCATGTGGTATTTTAGCAATTTGAGAATCAACAAATGCTTTACTGACTAAACTGTTATCATAAAAAATACCATCATAATAGGGTTCACAATTTTTTATTATATTTTGATTGAGATCGAAGTGTTGTTTTCCATCTTCATCTTTTAATTTTATAAAATCTGAGTTCAAATATCCTTTATTAACAACACTTCTCAAATCTTTTATTATAACACTATATTCATCATCTGGTTGATGATCAGAGACATTGTTAACACTGAGAATACAATTGTTTTCCATATTTAGATCTCCAAACATTGGTCTGCTTCCATCTCTGGGAAGTAATGGTGTGGTGTCAATATTGATTTTTTATATTTCACTATCAACATATGATTTAGTGGCTTTATTAGCAATAGCAATGTTTTGTTTAGCGTTTTGAATGTCAACGTACTTCTTATTAGCAGCATTAGCGTATGCTACAGGATCACCTAAACCATCAATAAGATTGCCATTGAGATTTAAATTCTCAAAATAGAGAATCATATGATTATCAACAACATCACGGACATTAAAAATAGTATGATCAAAACTTGTCGACTGTTTACCCTTAATCACTCTTGAATAAAATAGAAATTTTATATTTTTATTGTAATGAGAACCATAATATCTAATTTGGAATTTTATCTCATAATCTACTCCAACTCTTCCATCAGAAGTGAATTGAATAATTGATTTAGTATATTGATTGGATATTTTGTCACTATCGAATGTATTAATCGTATAATGACTGTCACCATGGACATTAAAAATTATTGTATCATCAACAAGAAAATCACCAGCATCACCAATAACGAATATTTCAAAAACAGAGGTATAAGTACCACTCTCTAATTGATTACCTTTCATTTTTATACTGGACCACGCTTCTCCACTAAAACCAGTATCATCACCTTCTTTCTCAATTATATAAGCATCATTATGCGCTTTATGATTTTGAAAAAAATTGTCTGGTGATGTATTTGGTGGTGACTCTACAGTTAATTGACTCTTGTCAAAAAAGTCTTTATAAAATCGAAAACTTGGTTGTAAATAATAATTATTTTGACTGACTTGAGTATTTTCCTTTAATACTTTTAAATTAACAGCATCATTATCGTCAATTGAGTCAGCTATGTCAGTCAATCGTTTTCCATGAATATCATAATTATCATCATCTGTTAACTTGAATCCAACACCTGGTAACCCAGGTAGTCCACGTTTACCAATGGCTGATGATGATGAAGGTAATAGTCCGTTTGAATAACTCATTTATATTAATAGATTATGTTTTTTCATTGAAATTTTTGGTGGTGAATTTTCGTGGCTTAGCGATATATACAAAGGAATATGGTTCCTTGGTTGCTTTTTCATATGATTCTTTTGAAATACTGTTTTCACGGCAAATTAAACTCTTCTCATTAGCACTTGGAAACTCATAAATGAAGAAGTGAGAACAATTCAGTCTGATGTCTTTTGGTGTCTTATAGTAACTTTGACTCAGATAAATCACACTGCAATTTTTATGCCGACCTCGTATAAAATAGTCGATTAATGGTTTTTGGTTTTTATCACATACATAATCATCAAAAATGACGATTTTTTGTGAGTCAGAGTCAAGATCTTGAACTGGAATAATTTCATCATTTCTTGCTTCAATAACATCATAACCAACCTCATCGCTTATCGGTTGAAAGACATTCATGAGATTCTGATACTTGGACTGTTCTAAATTTTTAGCATATAGATTAACTTTATCAAAATAAAGCAGATTGTAGATCATATGCATTAATGTGTTTGTTTTCCCTGAACCACTTGGACCGCAAATCAGCATCCGAAAACATTGATGAGGCATGAAATCGCATAGTTGTCTAAAGTTTGAGACCACATCGTCTTCAACATCATAATTCGGTATTCTCATTATATTATATCAGTATATTAATTCGATATAACATGGTGCTCAACATGGTGTTCAACATGGTGTTCAACACAGTGTTCAACACGGTGTTCAACACGGTGGTAAACGTTGTTTTTTGTATATGATTTGTCATTTTTTTGTAATGTAATAATTTAAAAAGTAAAACTAAATTTTTTATTTTTATGTAAGGTAATTATATAATAATAAATGAGTTTACTTAAATGGAAAGAACTTGCAAAGAGTAAAACCAAATTAGGGAATAAAATCAATTATGTCCATGATCTAATAACACAACATAAAATCGGTCAGCAGACAAGCCAAGAGTCATTTGCGAAGGTATTCAAACCAGTGACAAGTAAATTAGATGATTTAATTGACAGTAATTTGGATTTAAGGATGCCTCAAAAGAAAAAGACCACTGAAGAAAGGGGAATTCCAGATTATGGTGTTGATATCGAGGATGAAGTTGAAGACATTAGTTTGGGTGATCTTTTCGATGAACAGCCTGTACCACCACAGCAAGAAAAACAACTAGTACCAAAACCTCCAACATATGAAGAATCGTTGGCGGATCTTTTGGAAGGAAAAAAGGAGATATATATCGATCCTCAGTATTTTCCAGAGCAGAAAACCGAACTGGATCAGCAACCCGAACTGGATCAGCCACCTGAATATGATGATGATGAAGGAGTTGATTATACAATGGCTAATGAAGATATAAATAATGCAACGTTGGATAATTTAGGTTTAATTAACTATGAAAGTGTTGATAAGGTTCTTAATCAGCAGGAAATGACAACCAGGAAAAGAAAAAATTATCTTAATAAGATTATTGATAAAGCCTAAAAGGAAAGGTATGTAATAAATGCTCATAAAGCAGATGTTACAAAAAAATACAAAAAAGGGGACATATGGGAAGCTAAGAAGCAGGAATTAAACAAACTGTTATACAATGCAGGATTTGTATTGAATGAATACATTAAGCATCATAATGATAAACTGAAAACAATAAAAGGTTCTGGGATCAAAGGCCGAGGAAGAAGACAGAGAGGTGGAAATGTCATGTTTTTCAACGATCCCAAACAGCTTCTCAAGAAATTAGAATTGATCATTGGTGAAACCGTTGCGGGTAGCACATCAATTAAGATGAGAAATACAGGAGTCAATTACTGGACACATTATTGAGAATGTCAACAATCAATAGACAACAATATAATAAATTGTATAATCAGTATTTCAAAGTATAATTGTGTAAAGTTATTATATACATGGATCGCGAGATTCTTTTATCATCATACAGTGTCAAAGATCAAGGAAACAACACTCCTCAGAATTTTATAACTAAATTCAACAGGCCTATAATATTGGATAGCAATTCTCAATATGTAGTTGGCTTAAACCGAATCATTAACATGTCACTCACATGGTTCAATGTAAATTCATCATACAACAATCAATTGATAAAGTACAGCTCTGATAACGGTTCAACATTTCACAACATCACTTTCCCAGCAGGAGTCTGGAACTATACTGACTTTGATACATACATCAAGGACATAACGAAGATTGTCAAAGATGGTGCTAATAATAATGAGTATCCCATCACTCTCGAATTTGATAATACAACATTCAGGGTCACAGTCACATTAGCCAAGAATTATCAACTTGATTTAACTGCAAGCAATTTCAATGACCTAGTTGGGTTTGATAAAGAAATATTGAAAAATGAACAATAATAATCTCTTCTTAATATCCACTGCGACCTTATCAATGATTCACTTGTAGACGGTCAAGATACAGACATCATTTATTCCTTCTCAACCAGTGTGCTTCAACCTAGTTACTCCTTTACCATTGAACCGAGAAGAGTTACATTTAATCCTATCAACAAGAATAGTATAAACAGTATCAGGATACACATTACGGATGGAAAAAGGAGATTAATTAACTTGAATGGAGCGGATACATCTTTTTCATTAATCCTGAAAAAAATAATATAATATAATATTATAATGAAACCATTTGAATTCACCAGGGTTTATCATCCAAAACTCGGTATTTTTGTGGATAAACATGTAGGATCAGGGATTATTGTCGATAATATTTTCAAACCAATGAAGAGTGCTGCGTCATCTGTTGTAAAAAAGTTCGCCAAGAAATCAGGTGAGAAGGCATTAAAATCGGGTGTTTCACATTTAAGTGAAATGGCAAATAAAAAGAAATCTGAGAAGTTAGGAGACCTGATAATGAAAAAGCTTAGGAATATGAGAATTAGTGATGAGAGACAGCAAGAAGAAAGTACAGATTTGATCATCGATAGATTGATATCAGGATCAGGTTTGAAAAGAAGGAGGTAGAGTAAAATTATGTAATATAATAATATAATGGATTTCAGAACAAGTGAATACTTACAAAGATATGAGTTGGTTCGATTTCAACTGAATGATGTTATTGAGATCCCACAAAACAATCAACACCAGAAAAAAATGGGTATAAGTTCACAATCAATGACAGGTCTGCGTTCTATGATTGGTACAATGCTTATTTTGAGGTGCAGTTTCCGTTACAGGCATTGGCGGATGGTACAGGTATTCCAGATGCAACCCGATCAACAGTCATTAATGAAGCTCATTCATTAATTAACCATTTGACGATAAAGAGTGCTGGTAAGATTGTATATGAAACTGATAATCTTCATAAAGTAACTTTTGTTAAGAACCTCTTGGAATACAGTGACGATTTCAGTCGCTCGGTAGCTAAAGATAGTTTTTGGTATCTGGATGTAGCGAATTTGGCTGATATGACTGCTGCTGGAAATACAGGATTTGAGGCTAGAACGCAGTTGACGAAAAGAATTGGTGAGGGTGGTGGAGCTGCAAATGCCGCCAAAGATGTCAATGTAATTATACCTCTTAATCGATACAGTTTCTTTGAAGAGTTACATGATAAAATGTTAGTCCCAATGCAACTTCAGTTCGATATACAGTTACAGAATGACACAGAATTAATATATAAGGTAGCTGCAGCAGCTGCTAGTCGAATGGTTGTCAATAGATTCTTACTATGGGTTCCGAGACTAGTACCAAAGGACACTTTATACGATAAGTTTATTGAATCCTTTTTGTCGAAGAAATCTTGGACGTATAAAAGAGAATTGTATACGGCTTCCAATCCAACACAGAGCAGTGGATTCTTCCAGATCTCACCACGTATTGACAATGTTGGTTCCGTCTTTGTTTACCTCCAACGAAATAAAACAAACGATGAAGATACAAATCCTTACCACTTCGATACTTTTAAACTGAATGTGGATAATGATAATAGCAGTCTCACGTCATGTAGATTGGAATATGGAAATGGAGTATTCTATCCAGAAACTGAATACGATTCAGAATCAAAGGTAAGGATCTTCAATGATGTGATGTCATACGGAATGAGAAAGAATAATTACAACAGCGGTACCCAACTCAATATGTCTAATTACAACTCTCTTTATTCTCTCATATATTTTGATTTGGAGTATCAAACAGATAAATATATTGTCCTATATGATGAGACTATCGTCATCGATAAGGTGGGAAATGAATTGGTCATAGTATAAAAGCATTGATAAGAATGAGACATTCTTAATTCAGATATGTTTTGTAATATGAAATTATATAACATATATTATATACAAGAAATGACTCAGCTTTTCGAAATAAATGTCAAACTATCAGAAAATCAGAAGAAGAATATTGGTGATGCTTACCGTAAAAGAGAAACAGTTGTCAAAAGGCTAAAGAATGACTCTCTTCGCGGAAACGACACTCTACATGTCCCAGCTACAGTGAAGAAGAGATTGGAGAAGAATTGGAAATTGAATAAAGGTATGGATATCAAGCTTTCAAAGACTAATATCAGAAAGCAAGTTGGTGGCAGTTTACTAACCTCAGCTCTGGCTCTTGCGCATGCATTCGGACCAACCATTGCGAAAACCATGGGATTGGCAGCTTTAGCAGGAGCAACCAGTGCAAGTGCAAGCCAAATTGTTAAAAAGATATCCGGAAAAGGACAAACTGGAGGTTTCCTCATTCCACAAAATAAGATTAATAAGCTTATTGCAAACAAACACCTACTAACTGTAAAACAAAAGAAATATATTTTGGACGCTCTTCAAACTGGTTCAGGTGTTCATATAAAACCAACAAAAACAATCAGGTGGTTTCCTTGGTACTTTACTTGCCAGTATTGGGATTCCAATGGTTTTAAAAGCTTTGACCGGAAGGGGTGCTCCCAAGATTGGATCACCTACCCAACCTCCTCCAAGGGGAAGAGGAGCTCCGAGAATAGGTGCATATAGGTCGCCACCGTTTTTTGGCAGTTGGGGTGACAACCAAGTTGGTATGGGAAAGAAAAGACAAACAAAAAAAAAGGAAATGGTCTACTATTAGGATCAAACAGCCCATTCAATCAAATTCCACTTCTAGGGGCAATACTGTGAAACCTAAATTCCATGAAGACATCCCATTAAGCAATCATGATCTGCTAAAATGGTGCAGATATCTCAACATCCCAATCAATGATGTTCTATCAAGAGATGGGAAGGTTCCACATAATCATAACCAAGCATTATTTATTTACAATCTTGAACCATCATCTATGAGTGGAAGCCATTGGGTAGCTACTTATGTAAAAGATGGTGTAATAAATTATTTTGATAGTTTTGGTATGTCTCCTTTTCAAGAAATGGTAAATCATGCGAAAAGAAAGAAGTTGGCTCTGTTTCATCAAAATAATCAAATTCAAAATATAAATACAACCACATGTGGATACTTTTGTTTATACTTTTTGAATGAAATGAATAAAGGAAATTCATATTATGATTTATTAAAAGTGTTCAATATACATGGTACAATGGACAATGAGAGATTCATTGAATATTATAGCAAAAATATCTAAATTATATATATATAATGGTGAAATCATATTGTGTTAAACAGAAGAAGCAAACTGAATGCGTTCCAGGGAGTGAACGATATGCTAAAGCTAAAAATGGACGTATGATGTTGAAATGCACTTGTGCTGAATGTGGGATAACAAAGACCAAATTTGTAAAAATCCAACTGGGGGCGCATTACCAAGAAAGAAAACTGACGGCCCATATTGTGGAGTCAAAAATCCACCACGTGGAAGAAAATATGGAACCGCGGCTGAGTGTATTGACAAACATCAAGTAAGATATTATGGTCTCAATGAAATTCCCAAATCTATATTAGAAACACTCAATAAAAGCAAACTCACAAAGAGCCAAAAAAAAGAACATAGATTCTATGTTGAATTCAAGTAGTAAAAAATCAAAAAACTGATTGAGCCCTCACAAGCTGGGGGCTTACTTGGAGAGGCATTACTCCAAGGTGCCGCGAAAGGTTTATGGAATCTTGGACGAGTTGGTGCTTCGAAGGCTGTCAAATCAGATTTTGTCAAACAAAAAATGAAAGAGACGGCCAACCAATATCTTGATAAAGCATTAGACAGTTTCACATCAGATTTATCTAAAAGACTTGATCCAACACATAGTGGTAGTGGATTACCAATACCATTCCCGTTTGTTGATTGGAAGAAAGTTTGTACCTGGATTGTTTAAAGGACCTGAAGTGAGTGCAAAAGAGGGTAGAGCCTTGGTTGCTGAATACAAAAGACAATACAAGGCTTACAAAGATGCTGGAGGTAGCATATCATACAACTCATGGATTAAATGGAAAGGTTATGGTGAGGGTTAGACATCCATAATGCTATTCTCAAGGTTGCACCTAAAAAGGTTTTGTGATGCCTGGACATAAGTATACAGGCCCTGGAAACCCTCTTGAAGGGCAACTGAGGTATGATCCTAATACTGGTCAGATACTTGAGATATATCAACAACCAACAGGTAGAACAGATGCAGTCAGTATGCAGCATGATGTTGATTACTCAGTTTGTGGTAATAAACCAAAAGGTGATCAAGTGAAGTGCAAAAATGAAGCTGATCGTAAGATAGTCAAAGCTCTCGATGCAATTCCTTGGAAAGATCCCAGAAGCATTACAACAACAGCAAATCTTAAACATGACAGCTCAATGGATATCTGAAGGTTCCGGTTGGACTATTGAATCTGTTGACAATCATTATATCAATATCGTACAATATGAGCCAATGAAAGGCTCATCATATATTGAACTTCCCCCAGAACTCAGAAACAGTAAAAAAGGATTGATCAACATGAAAAATGAGGATAATTAATGCTTCAGATGGTGTCACATCAGACATTTAAATCCACAAGATAAAGATCCACAAAGGATCAAAAAAATCAGACAATGAATATATTAAAAATTTAGATTATTTAGGAATTGAATTCCCAGTAACCACAAAGCAATACAACAAAATTGAAAAGCAAAATGAGATCAACATCAATGTATATGGATATGAAAACAAACAACCATATCCTGTCTATGTGTCAAAAGAAAAATATGATAGACAGATGAATTTATTATTGATCACTGAGGATGAAAATAAACACTACGTCCTCGTCAAATATTTCAACAGTTTTATGTATAACAAAACAAAACATAAGGAAAGAAAGCACTTTTGTATGCATTGTCTTCAGTGTTTCAGCTCTGAAAGAGTCTTGAACAATCATAAAGATAATTGCATTCAAGTCAATGGAGCACAAGCAGTAAAAATGCCTAATGAAGATAACAACATCCTAAAATTCAGCAACTTCCACAAACAACAGCCTGTACCATTTGTGATCTATGCAGACTTTGAGGCCATAACGGAAAAGATATCTGGTTGTCAACCCAATAATGATAAATCATATACTAAGGCATATCAGAAGCATACAGACTGTGGATACGGTTATAAGGTCGTCTGTTGCTATAATGATAAATACAACAAACCTGCTAAAACGTATAGGGGTAAAAAGGCTGCGTATAAATTCATGGAAGCTATGTTGGAAGAAGTCAAATATTGTAAGAGATTGATGAAAAAAGAATTCAACAAATCATTGAGAATGACGAAAGAAGACAAAGAGCAATTTCAAAAAGCTGAAGAATGTCCTATTTGTAATAAAAAATATACTGATAAAGATATTCCAGTTCGAGACCACTGTCATATCACCGGTAAATATAGAGGCTCGGCTCATCAAGATTGTAATTTGAAACTCAGAGTAAATCCACAAGAAGTAAAAATACCAGTTATATTTCATAATCTCCGTGGGTATGACTCTCATTTTATCATGCAGGAGATTGGAGCTATTGTTAAGAAACATACATACACAAATAAGAAGGGTGAGGAGCAACAGATGACAATCAATGCCATCCCTAATAATATGGAGAAATAAATGGCATTCATGCTTGGTAATAGCTTAGTGTTCCTTGATAGTTTCCAATTTATGAGTTCCAGTCTAGAAAAACTAGTGAGTAATGTACCAAGAGAATCATTGAAATACACCTCTGAAATATTTGAAGGTCAAGAGCTAGATCTAATGACCAGAAAAGGAGTTTAACCCTATGACTATATGGACAGTTTTGATAAGTTCCCATCAAAAGACGCATTTCACAGCATACTGAACAATGAGTATATATCAGATGAAGATTACAAACACGCCCAAAATGTGTGGAATACATTCTCTCTAAAAAATATGGGAGAGTATCATGACTTATACCTTGCATCTGACATCCTCCTATTAGCTGATGTATTTGAAAACTTTAGGAGAACATGTCTTGAATATTACAAGTTAGACCCATGCCATTATTTCGCATCTCCTGGTTTGTCATGGGATGCTATGTTGAATATGACTAATATTAAGCTGGAATTGATGACTGACATTGATATGTTCCAGTTCATTGAAATGGGACTGCGTGGTGGTATCAGCTATATAGCCAATCGTTATGGTAAAGCAAACAATAAATACATGAGAGAATACGATGAGAAGGCGCCATCAAAGTATATTATGTATCTTGATGCTAATAACCTTTATGGTTGGGCTATGAGCCAGTATCTACCAACAGGTGGATTCAGATGGATGACTGAAAAGCAGATCAATAAGATAGACCTTACCAAGTATAAAGAAGACAGCAATAAAGGATTAATATTAGAAGTTGATCGTAAATATCCAAAAGAACTGCATAATCTCCATAATGATTACCCACTAGCAGCAGAAAAAGTAGAAGTAACAAATGATATGTTATCTAAGTATTGCAAAAATATATCTGAAAAATTTAATATATCAACTGGTTTGGTTCAAAAGCTAATACCAACCTTAAATAAAAAAGAAAAATATGTTTTACATTATAGGAACCTCCAATTATATATTGATCTTGGTTTAAAAGTTACCAAAGTCCGTCGAGTACTTGAGTTTAATCAATCACCATGGTTAAAACAATATATTGATTTTAATACTGACAAACGTAAAAATGCAAAGAATGCTTTTGAAAAAGATTTCTTCAAACTCATGAATAATAGTGTATTCGGTAAAACGATGGAAAATATCAGAAAGCGAGTAGATGTCAGATTGGTTACTGATGAAAAGAAATTACTAAAATTAACCACTAAGCCAACTTATGTTAGTAGCAAGATCTTCAATGAGAATCTGGTGGCTGTACATAAAATCAAAGAAACACTTACTCTAAACAGGCCGGCATATGTGGGTATGAGCATCTTAGATTTGAGTAAGACTTTGATGTATGATTTCCATTACAACTATATCAAAGACAAATATGGAGACAAAGCCAAGCTTCTATTCACAGACACAGACAGCTTGACCTACGAAATCGAAGCTGAAGATGTGTATCAAGTTTGATAATAGTGACTACTCTGAGAGCTCACCATATTTCGATAAGACAAATAAAAAAGTAATAGGAAAATTCAAAATGAAGCCGCAGGAGTCCCCATTTGTGAATTCGTTGGTCTACGATCGAAAATGTATAGTTATATCAAAGACAATCAACAAGGAGGAAAGACCGCCAAAGGAATTAAGAAGAATGTCATCAAGAAGGACATCACGCATGAAAACTATAAAGATACACTCTTCAATAATAAACAGATGTATCATAAGATGAAAACAATCAAAAGTGAGAAACATCAATTAGGAAGTTATGAAATCAACAAAGTATCACTCAGCTGTTTTGATGACAATAGATACTTACATGAAGATGGAATAACAAGCTACGCTTACGGACACAAAAATATTAAAAATTTTTAGTTATAAAAATCGGTCATAAAAGTCGGTCACAAAAGTCGGTCACAAAAGTCGGTCACAAAAGTCG
>JAEMPF020019658.1:0-12507 GCA_022496165.2 Catalaphyllia jardinei | reverse complement strand
AAAGACAAAATAGAACAAAATAGAGGGACAGACTAAATCAGATATTACACCACCGTGAAATTTTGTCGTTAAAAGGCTACGCCATGTTTCACAACACCATCTCTGCGCAGTAAAACGAGACAAGGTCGTAACCAGGGTCTACGGGTTCCGCTGGCCGTGTAGCCTGAGTACGAGTCGAGTATTCTCACTAGTCGATTTAGACTACGAGTAGTCCCTTTTTTCCCCTTAGTCCGTCGTGCGTGACGCGAAAGAAACCCTCAAGAAAAAATGGCCGTCTAAAATCTTGAGGGTGAGACGCGCGAGAAAGGAGGCTTCTCGCCCCCAAGAGTTCGCGCGGACATTTTTTCCCTCGCGGTTTTTTTTTCGCGTCACGCACGACGGACTAAGCAAAAGAGTGACCACTCGATAGGTCGATTTTGTATCTACCATTATTTACCCAACTTTGTGTCCATGCAAAGTACTTTAGATCATACTTGAATAAAACATGTGCTTGAATAAAACATCCTTTTTTGGATTCAGCATACTTATATGGATCTTTGGCCGAGCTGTCAAATTCAACTTTAGCAAAAACAGTACTCTTGAGCTATTTTCAGTATTGTTAGGAAATCTCAGTGGAAACAATGAGTCGGTCATTCTTCTACGCTCAGCTTAGCTTGGAGAATAACATCTTCAACTGAAAGCACTTATTTATAACTCACAAGTTGCAAACAATGTCTTGCATCTCCAAGGAATTCGCCTTAATTGCATCGAACCATTTTAGAAGTCGTTTGATTGATTGACGGTATTGTGTAAATCTGCGTGCGAGATAATTTTTCTCGCGCCTCGAGGCTAAGAAAAACGACAACTTGGAATATTATGGAAAGAAAACATTAAACAAGTGCTAAAGAAAAACAAGCTTTGGGTAGAATCGCGATAACTCACAAAACGCACTGGTTTTTTTACATCACAAGCCTTTTTCTGAATCAAAAACAGTGCTGAACGTATTCTGGGCATCTGGTTTTAGACATTTGCATTTTAGTAATTTAATAAGTTTTTGACTTGCAAATTTTGCGGAGGCCAGAGAGGATGGAATCTAACAGAATTGTGATGTAAAATGTGTCTTCTTCAAGCTTAATGAAATTACTTTAAATGCCCACAAACATGCTAAAAAATACTATTATATTAAATTTATCAGTAACAAATTATGCTTGAGCTTACTTTTATGGAAGACCAGAGCAATGTTAACTTCCGTTCGTCTCAGTATCAGCTGTGGAAAATAACCCGAGTCCAATAAGGGTTGATGGAAGAAATGCTGCGTTCGCTAGCGACTCTGATTGAAGAAAATAAAACTAAGACACCTGTTCTTATAATAAAGTGCTTGTGTCAATAAAGGTTTCACGAAGAAAGACTGGCGATTTATTTCGTTTGCGCACTCTGTTGGTTTTCTGTTCGTTCATAAGCACTCGAGCACTGAAGCCTGCCAAACGCTGACAAACTCAGAGCGAAATCATGAAACTCACTCACTTAAAAATATCATTGACAGTCAATAATTCCTCAGATGCAGACATAGCACACTCACCTGGTCAAATATTAACTTATCAACTCGCGATCGACTCCACTGCTGTTGACAAAATTACAGGTATCCCAGAATACCGTGCGACAATCAACAAGAAGGCCTGGCTAGGCTTGGCTGCTAAGCAGGTTGTGAGGAAGCAAGCAAAGCACAGTAAGCTTATATTGAGACTTGTCGTTGTGGAAACTTCTCTTTTCACGACGATCTCTGGAGAAATGGATTCCCAACAAAAGGACGTGAGAGTTCGAAAAGATCCCTGGGCGCGATTTGAGGCGTGGAGGTACCATCCAGCCATGAACAAGCGGGCAAACATGCGTAATTTTCTTCCTGGATTTTGGTGGGGAGTTGGAGCGTTCGTCATCGCCATTGGAATTGAAAAGTTTTTAGAGAAACCAGACGATCACGGCGAACATCACTGACTGTAGTGAAATCTTTACAGCTCAAAGAAAAACTTTTATCGACTTTGCGTGGTGAAGAAGTTACTTTATGGATCCAGTGAGAGATATTTTTGTACAAAGGAACCTGGGAAGAAGAATATTTGCACATGAAACCATTCTTGGAACTCCTTTAGCTTCTTCCGTTTTTCTGACCAAATTGGATTAGAACTGATTTCAATGGATTGTTTTTGTTGCTACTGAGTTCTAACCATGCAAGGGGTACAATACATGGATGTGGGTGGCATAAACTTTGTAAACGCATGTTCAGGTATATTTGTATTGTACATGTAAGATTGCTTGTGAATTTTGAAAATTTATAGGCTTAAATGAAAGTTTTGTCACAGGCATACTGGCTGTTACTTGAATGTAATGCACCTCTGAATGTCAAGCTGGCAGGGGGGGGGGAAGGCAGGGCATAGGGCAGGGATCTTATTGATCGCTTTGGCCCGGGATAGGGCATTTGAATTATCTTTCTGCCCCAGTTTGACCCCTCACATTTTTGCCCAGGGGTAGGGAATTTTACACCAATTTTTTGGAAAGTGTCAAATCCCCACCTTATGCCCTGCCTCCCCCCAACCCCCCCCCTAAGTATGATATATCACTATTCTAACATGGCTCCAAGGCTTTAAGGTGATTCCTCAGTATTGCATTGCGTGTCCCTAATGCGCATGATTTTTGTGTCATTAGCGCACACAAATTAGCGTGTGCACATACACAACGAAAGAAATTTCCCTCAAGCCAAGCTCCATAGCGAAATCAATGTTCGTTTTCTTTTAAACAAGCATGGTGACCTATATTTTTTATTGCATGATAATACTGTGCGTATTAGGTGAAAGAGTGCACGAAACCATTACTCCATGATGCAAATTATGACCGCAAAAATAATGACTCTATGAACGCTTTACGTCCGTGTCATTTCAAATAGTGTGATATTTTCACAAATTTTAAATGATCTTGATGCTCGACACTTTCTACCTGTCAAGTTTTTTCCCGAGTATTACTTTTATAAACTGTTTCGAGCTACCGCAAAATGTAACATAGACTAACAAGCGTGATTAGCACGAGCACAGGCACAAATGAGGTAAGATTGGCCCATCACATCTCTTAAACGAGAATGGTGACCTATCATTTTTATTGTATTTTTTCGAAACAGTGCTTGGTAGAGAACATTCAGGGAAAGTTTCAAAAAAATTCATCAGTAACTTTTATTTCTGAGGAATCACCTTAAGGCGAAACTTCTATGTTTGTTGGTGTTTCCTTTGTATCCAAGTCTCTTACAGGATTTGAAAAATAAAGAAAAAAAATTGCAATTTTGATCCAAAAGCCTCTGATCGATGTTAGCAATGTGTTATGTACGCCTATGAAGTAGTGCCTCAGTATGCTATATCAACTGCTATCATAATGGCCTGTAAACAAATTCTGACTTGATCACCTCTGGTTATGTAGAACTACATCACTCGGCATTCCAAAAAATGAAAACCCTCCTTTACCATCTAAATTTTGTTAAGAGACGCAAGCTGTTGATTAACCAGTTTTGTAACATTTGATACAAAAGTTTTAGTACCCATTTTAGCATCCCTTTTGATGCAAATTTCCCATGTTTCAATATTAAGATGAGAATTTCATGCCAATGTTATGCTTGTTTGAATTTCTCATCTGACAAACAAGCAAAGCTTCAAACTCAGTAAGAAATCAGCAATAATAATTTATTATTGTTGATCTAAGTTTATCTGTGTATAATTGGTGCTAGTCCAATATCCAAATCCTTACAGTTTCAGTGGATCTGTAGTAAAACTCCCAATAATTTGAAAGTCTCAAATTGTGATTAATAAATTGCAGTTGCATCATTTAGCTCTTTCTCCTACTTATTGTCTTCACTTGTTTAAATATCAAGTTAAAGTAATCATGTGTGCAGTTTTTGCATAGTTTCCGCACATTTGCCAACTAGTAGTAGACATGAAATAATTTTGAGGTAGAAGCACACCACAGTTTTAAGTTTACAAGACATGTTTCAGATGATCATCATGTCAACTAAAAATCAGGGAAGCCTTACACATTGGTTGGGAAAACCCCTCATTAAACAAGCAAGTTAATCATGTTAATTTAACACTTTCGTTTTAAGTCTCTGTATAAATACCCATTGTTTTTCTATCACTGTATTTTCAAGCGCCTTTCATTCATGTTGTTATTTAGTATTCATATATTCTATTAAGCTCTCTTTTATATCATAGCTGATGATGGATGTTGATCATCCGAAACATGTTGTGTAAACTTAAAACTGTTTGTTTCTACCTCAAAGGAATTTCCACACACCATTTTAACTACAGTATAAAAAACTGAGGGTGTCTTTTTTAAGGTTGTTCGCACGAAAATTTTCCAGTCAATAGAATTTTTTTAAATTTTCACTGCAGACAGATAATGAGTTACTTGTGTCAGAAATGAAAAAAAAATTGGGGGTCACCGTCTTCGTTTCATAGATAATGCGTGTGGTAAACTACACTGATTTCGAAAATTGTCCCATATAATTGAGCGCACGGTCTACAGGGGTTTATAGTTAAAAATATTGAAGGTGAGTCAACGGAAACAAATGATCTTAGTCATATTTTGTAGAAGTAGGTCTGTTGCGTAAATAATTCCAAATGTTACTAATGTTTTCACAAAATTTAACCCTTTAAGAGGCATTTGAAACCGCTGTACAGATGCACGAAGAGCTAGGTAATAAGAACGAAATTCAATGGTGCATTTTTCCCAAAAATTCAAACTTCTAGTCGATAGATTTTCTTAATTTTTTCCTAAATGTAGAAAATCAGTAGAGAAAATGATACATCGAAAGAAAAATTGGGGTCCAAGATCATTACATCCAGGCAAAGCTCTAGCAATGACCATTTGCCCTATCATTTGTTTATTTTACGACTCAGCACGCGCGCTCATGCATGACATGGCATGTGAATTTGTGTGCGCAGTAAGGATGTGCAGAAACAATTAGCGTGACGTTCTTAAGGGGTGGGGAGGGCTGGGGAGATGTTGTTTGGTTATCCATTCTCTGGCAGGCATATATGTGTGTTATTAACCAAGAGTGAAGTCAAGATGACTGGATATTGGCCAAGGTTTTTTTGTCTGTGTTTCTAAACCGAGACAGTCTGGGTATATAAACACACAACAAACAATAAGGCCAAATATTATTCAAGCTTGGTCAGTAAAGGATTTATCACATGGAAAAAGGCTATTTTTTGAGATTTATAGTTGGAAATCCTGAGCAGAAAAGATAGTGCCTAGTTATTTAGCCTGCAAGCAAGCTCTTCACAGCTCAGGCACTTCTCCGGCTACATCCCAAGAATTGGTTTATCTTGCCCGAACAAGGAATTAACCATGTAATAAAATCATCAGTAACATTTTTGTGCGCAGTAAACCTGTTTTGATACCCTGGGCATGTCATGCCAAAGTTAATCCTGTAATCATGTGCAAGTCACATAAGCACATATCAGACTTCTGAGAAAGGAAGCAATCATCATTATCATCATCATCATCATCATCATCATCATCATCATCATCAGTGTTTCCAGTGTAACAGTTTTAAATTACATGTAGGTTCCAATTCTGCATTTTGGGGGCACACTCTATTGATTCTGCTACCCAACAGTTCACAGCCACCCCCAACCCACCCTCTTTGAAAAACCCTTTGACTGCCCCTGGTTCAATAGTTATAATAATAATAATAAAAATGGAAGGAAAAAATTGCACATTGCTGAGACTGGAATTAGAAAGTGGGAATAACTTTGAAAAATGGAGTGGAGATGCTCGGGGGGGGGGGGGGGGGCGCATTATTTAGTGTTTGTGAGGGCAAGAGTCTGTAATAGCGGGGTGCAAAATAAAAACCCCTTTAACATGCAATAATTAGCATAGACAATGTCGGTGAAGCAAGAACTATTGTGCAGACAAAAAAGAATAGATGTGAAAAACATTCCAGAAGTCTTTAAAGTGTATTTTTGACACATTATTTACAGCAGACTGCACTTTTGCATAATAAATGCAAAGAAATATTGTGTCTGCTTTATTAAGTCAAACAATAAAATTGTCATTTTGGTACCACAAAAGTGTTTGTTATTCCGTAATAGTGAGAGTCCGCAATAGCGGGAGTCATCTGGATTTTGTCCCTAATAGTGAGCGTCTGTAATAGCAGGGTGTTGGCAAGGTGCGAGTTGACTGTATGAAGCAAAAGAAGTTAAGAAAAAAATCAGACAACCAATTCTTGGTTCAACGCAGTCAAACTTTTTCTCAGCACTTTTTTCACTTTTACAGATCCCAACGTCACACAATGACCACATCACTACACTGGAACAATGAGTCAATGACTAAACAGAACTTGATCTATATCAGCACAATTTTCATGGAAGTTACATTTACAGATTCACCATAACATTTTTAAACCTATTTACATAAGTTATATGCCACAACATTAGCTCTTGTTTTCTCCCTGCTCAACATACTGTGAAAGATTCCCAGACAGGTTCATCTGGTTATGTTCAAGAAGTGTTACGAGTGTCTTGGGATGTTCAGAGAGTATCTGCAGAAACTGAACATGCTGTTCTGTCAGGGATGGCAGTTTAGAATAATCCACCAAGGCTTTCCTTGAAAGGAGTTGATTGTCAACTTTCCCCCCCAATATGTCCATTTTAGGCTGTTTCCTGATTCCTGATAGAAGAGGTTTCACTTTTGCTTCTTTGCTATAAGTGACAACTGTTGATGCCAGAAACAGTGGGTTTATTTCCCGGTATTTGGTATTCTCCAAGGCTTTACACATAATTCTGTTTGGAAACATCTTCACCTTGATTTCATCCTTACCAAGGGTATATCGCAAGTTTTCCCATTCTACAGTATTCATGTCACTAAATTGACAGACGACCACCATGTTATTGGACTCAAAGACTTCTCTAATTTTATCTGCTAATCTCAGCTTTTGAGGGTTTGGCTGTGAAAAATAATAAAAACCAATTTTTAAAAATGAAAAGATATGGAGTCAATAATCCATACAGAAAATTATGCAAGACTATTTGAATTTGTCATTCGTATAAGATGTAATCACATAATGACATAATAACAGCACGTACTAAAACCAGGAACACCGGAACACCGGAACACCGGAACACCCCTGAACAGCAGAACAGCAGAACACCCTGGAACACTGGAACACCCCGAAACACCGGAACACCAAACACTCCTGGAACACCAAATTTGACGGTGTAAAAACTAAAATGTAAATGTGATTTGTTTACCCACGTAATACGGAAGAGCTTAGAAGCAGGTGCTAAAAATATAGAAAAAAAAGTAAAAAGAAAGACAGAAAGAAAGAAAGAAATAATGAATAAATAATAAATAAAGGAAGAAAGAAGAAATAAGTAAATAAAGAAATGAGGTAAAAAAAGTAAAGGAAGGAACAAGTAAAGAAACAAAAAAGAAGCCCCCAACCAATCTCAGATGCAAGATTCCACTCCCGTGGAAGGACGTTGTAGGTTTCAAAGAGATATTTAACTTTTTCCAATTACAAGCCCCTATATATTGTTAGGCTTTTTTACTGTTTTAAGAAGCCAAAGGGGACGTTGGACAAATTAACAAGCTTATTGCTTACATTATAAATGCAATACAGATTTCAGCGGTTATACACCAAAATGACTATCGTGGTCAGCTGTTGCTCAGTACAAAGGTAGATCCGCAATGCATAGTTATACCTAAAATTTATGTACTGGCCGGGTTTAAGTTATCGACCTGTTTCGTTTGGTCTTTGTTTAGTTCTTACGGACCGTGTGATATTCTCCGGAGGAAAAAATATTATCCATTTGTATTCACGCAACTATTTCAAAATTTCTCAAGACTATGATCCCATAGGGAGAGCTGCAACGGTTGAATGGCACTCGCCTCCCACTAATGTGACCCATGTTTGCTCCCTGGAGCGTCACTGTCCTATGAAGGTAGAGTTTGTTGTTTGTTTTTCGCTAGGTTCTCCAGTTTTGCTCCCTCCACAAAAACTAATTGGATCTGATATACATGCACTTTATAACGAGCTCTAAGCTCTTTCGTTATACGTGGGCAAACAAATTCACATTTACATTTTTTACATGGTCTGTAATGGAAAAAACAAAACAACACCGTCAAATTCACGGTTCCTGGGTTTTTCAGCTGTTCCGGTGTTCCGGTGTGTTCCGTTGTTCCAGTGTTCTGGTGTTCTGGTGTTCTGTTGTTCTGTTGTTCCTGGTTTTAGTACATGCCCATGATAACATAATAACATAATTGCTCTTATCAGTAATGGGAACATCAACATAAAGACATAGGGTTGAAGATTGTTTTTTCACTTTATATAGCTATGTTCATGCAGTTATGAAGCTACTACACTGTATATCATTATGTCAGGATGTTCAAACATAACAACATAACATCAAGAAGACAGGCCTACTCCTTCTCTCTTTGCCGAGTAGTACAGGCCCTTAATAATAATGTGATTGTCCACAGCAATGAAGACCCTACCATCACGAACTCCCCGTTAATGGAAAGCTTCCAGTCAATAATCAGGCTTAACTTAAGCATAACTTTCATAGGAACATATCAATGTACCATTACATGAATTCATACGTATAAAGCTCAAGACTAATGTTAAAACTTTACCTATTCATAGCTCCATTTGTGCAAGACTGCAGGCAAAATTTAAAATAAATTTGGAACAAATTTAGTGACAACTTTATTCTGTTTTATCAACCATTTCAAACATGAGCAGTAATCCAAAAAATAATAAGCTTTAAAACATGCTTAAAATTCAACTGTTAATCAATATTTTCAAGCCTGGACAATAAACACGTGACTAAATTAATTTGGAGAACCCTGTGTCAAAACAAGGGTTTTTCAACAAACCTTTACTGTTCTCCGCCTGCTTTTTCCAGCTTTGCAATGTTTAGCCATATTAAATTGGTTTCGGATGAATTCCAACCTTACAGTGGAAACAAGGAGAGGTAAAAGAACAGACACAGTTCTCTTTGCAAACATCGCGACCGCCATGATGGAAATCGAAGAAACGTTGACCGTGAGAGAATGGGAGAGAATTGTTCCCCAGTTCTTTGCTTCATTTCTCCAAAATGGCGTTTAGTCGTCTGTGTTCAGATTTCTTTCGTAGTTGATTACCCTCTTGTTACCAAGATAGCTTTTCACATATTTTAACATCATGTAATTAAGAGAAGACTGTTTTTTTCAGTACTGCGTTCAATGCGCTTTAGTTTTATTGTCCTCAGCTAAAACCTGTGTTGGGCAAGTTTTAAAGCAATTAGAGCCAGTGCTTGTAATGGACCTGGAATCGGTAAAAAAAGTTTTAGAGGTGAGTGAGGAAATTGTAGAATGGAATCGACATTATTTCAGAGCACTAAAACTGAAAATGTTGATAAGTTACAATGAGTAGCTATATATACACACAAGTCGTGGATTTTAGATCCATTCAACAAGTCAGATTATGAGCTTGAAGTTTCTTTTTTTATAGCTGACAAGGCCTGAGTCAACTATCACACATAGAAATCAAGAGCAAATAATCTAATTGTTTTAATATGTAGACTTAATCCAGTAGGCATTCAAAACGTGATCTAAAATAATCCTCTTCCCAGAAAAATTTGAAAATGCAAACAATTGGATGCCATTTTGTTAACAACCAGGCAGCAAGGTTACTCACTATCTAAAACAATAGAAAATGAGTAGCATAGCCAATAAGAGGATAGTAGTTTTAGACTAAGAAGGGATATTCTATAATCTTCACTCCATGGAGGAATATGAATAAAAAAGAGCCATGGAGGCCAATAGAGGTACATCGGATGTATCAACCCCCGGGGGGGGGGGGGGGGGGCCCTCTCCTAAACAAATCCTAGGTATTTGACCACTACAAGTAGATGTGCTTGGAGGGATGTTAGTTTCTAATTGATTAAAAAAAATGCTCTGAAGTGTTGCATTGTGTGTTGGCTTTTGCATGTGATATCAAGTCAAATCGGTGGGAAGCAGCTGCTATTAATAGTAAACACTAATTCGTGAGAACAGCAAATTTTTGTCTGGAAATTGGGATAGTAAAAAAAAAAATTGTAAAGCTAGTCAATTTATTCTCTTCAGTCAATAGGCAAGTTACAGTACATGTATATCGCAAATTGTGATATGAATTTTACCATCTAAACCAGTTTTATGGGAGGCGAGATATCTCGTGGTTAATCTCGTGGTTAACATACTTGGCCCGGGCTAGGGACATTGTAATGTGTTCTTGGGCAAGACACTGAACTCTCACAGTCTCTCTCCATCTAGCTGGTTGATTAAGTGGGTACTGGTGAACATGATGCTGGGGAGTAACCCTCTGATAGACTAGCATCCCATCCAGGGGGAAGTAACAGTACTTCTAGTCACTTGATGCTACAGAAGCCAGGATAAGCTCTGGCCTAATGGGTCACTTAGCTCTAGTGCAAATTTTACCTACCCACCAAATGGTCTTGTTTCTCACCTTTTAGTCTTTTTGCAAGTCTGAATCAGCGTCAAACGTTCAGCATTTGAAGAATGATAAGAGCCTTGCGAATGGAATAATTCAGAACTTACCAAGTCTGTATGCACATGAGGTAGGTAGAGAGAATTCTAAGGAGATGAAGTTGTAGTGTACAGTGTAGTGGAACCTAGTTAATCTGGTTACCAGTAGACCGTATTAAAAGGCTTCTGGAAATTATAGGAAAATGACCGACTAAGCTTTTGTTCAAGCCAGAATAAACATACATTGTATTCACTGCAGGGTGGCCATAAGGTGAGATCTCACTATATATTTGTTTGTATCTGGCCTTGAAGGGTGTTAACCTTAATAAGATGCTATAGGGCAGGTCTCGAAGTTAACTTTTTAATTCGCAAAGTTTTGCTACTAAGATTTCTTCCACTAGCAAACTGGTGAGATCGCTAGCAAGTTCTTTCCAAATCTTTGGGAGACATGGTTTGGTTCTAACTCATAAACATTTGCTAGTAGATATTTTTTCCACTCACAGATTATCAAAAGCACTTACGTTTTTGCAAGTTTGTGAGCGTTAATTTCGAGCCCGGATAGGAGACAATAATAATTATTAATTTTGACAGTGTAACTTGTCTCATACATGTAGATTTGTTGTGTCATCTTAAGACACATTGTGCAGGCTGTTTGAGATAACCTTGACCTCAGTTGTTGTTAAAAGCCTCACTGCACTTTCATGATCTTGGTCAAGATTCACAAAATATAGACCTCCTGTGGGGTTAATAAGAACTTATTCAACATTTTCATTTGCAGTTGAGTGATCCAGTTTACAATAGTCTATTTGAGTTGTATCGGCAAAGTGGAAGCAGTGGACAACTTTTCGTTCTTCAATTTGTTCCAGTGTTAATATGGACTTATTTGTCAGCCTCAACAAGAAGGGATGAGCTGGTAAAAAAAGCCTTTTTAACTTTAGTTAGTTTGTTGCAAGCAAATAAAATGGGAAAATAGGGAAAATTCTAATTGTGTGTCTTGTGAAAGTCAGGGAATTTTATTAAATTTTAATGGTACATGTAATAGGGAACAATAACATGGGACAGTTTTACTGACAGTAGTTTCATGTTTGGAACAATCATGTTTCATGAACAAGGACTTGAAAAGATCAATGGTTATTAAAAATGTTGATTGAAGATTATTATGATATGCTACCAGTTATTTTTGAATTGAGTACAAAGACATGTTTGGAAGTACAGTGTATTGTATTAAATTCTGTTAATTTGATATGAATTCTTCTTTATGAAATTTAGGTTTATGGCAAGCTGGAAGCTCTACTATTGGCTATCTACAATGCTGTATGTGTGCTATATATAACAACCATAATATTATTACATTGTATTATTAAAATATTTTAATTGAACCACAGGCTTGTGCTAAAATTCTCACTGGTTATTTAAATATTTTTTTTGCTTGGAACTTTAAATTAAAAGTTGTAAAACTGGCAATTAATCACCATTTACCGGTATGTTCATATCCATTCCAAAATCATGTTTCTACAGTTACTGTAAGTTTTCCTTGTCCTAGAGTCTGTTTTAGAAGTTACATTTCATCATTTTATATTTTTGTTTCTTAGTTCACTGCCACCTGAAAAGTTAATAAGAAAATAATTATTACCAATAATAATAATATTGCCAGTAATCAAGTGCAGCTTGACAGTCAATGCATGAAACTATGCTTTTAAACAGTCTTTAATACACTGTGGACAGTTTTAAACCTTTCATAAAGATTTTGTTATTTGAAAATTACAGGAAGCAGTGAATGATAAAGGAAAGCAGAAGATTAAGTCATTTAGATTGCCGTCACTTTCAAGACCATCAATTTACCACGAGGTACATGTAAAACTAATGACTTATAAAATGTGCACAGTAATGTACATGTAAGTTTGACTGTATCAAAGCCTGGACAATGTGACCTCTCTTGACTTCAGTTTGACCTCACTCAGGGCTTTCCTTGACCTCAGTTTGACCTCA
>JAEMPF020019657.1:0-2500 GCA_022496165.2 Catalaphyllia jardinei | reverse complement strand
GTAGAACCGAAAGAAAAATGTGTAAACTATGCGATAACGTCAAAATTATAATTTATAGGGAGTGTCGTGTACTAGCGATCTGGAAAATAACATGGAAAAATCTATTTTTTGTATTTGTTAAATAGCTTTTAAATATTGATTAGGACTTTTATTCTATGGCGCGTTAATAGGGTCAGAATTAAACGTGCTAACTTTTTGCAATATGAATATATTTAAACAGTTCTTTTATTAGCCATTACTTTCTAAGTCCTTTTTTTTTTTCAAACTATTACTTTCTAATTGCATCTCTTCGCCACAGAGTTAATTGCGAATAAAGTCCTCATTTACAAACCTTGCTAAGAAATCATTCTTTTTACAGGTTTAATTGCAAATATAGCCTCTACACCTACAAAACTTGTTAAGAAATACTTCTCTTCACTTGGTTAACTGCGAAAAACTCTACACTTACAAAACTTCATTGCTAAGAAATCATCTTCTTTCCTCAGGGTTTATTGCAATAAACTCTTCCTTCATCCTCCTATATTGCGGTAAACAATCGAAACACGAAGTACATATTCTGAATATAAGTTAACTTTCTTGAAAGAATATTTCGTAAGTATTCTGAATTACTTCGCAAATGTTCCACATAAAGGTCATTTCTTTGCAATTTACTGCTTGAAGCTGCACGTCTTCCTCCCTATGCGATCAAAATCACCAGCATCGGATATTTCTGCAAATCATGAATGAACCATTCAATTATTTTGCGAAAAGTGAACCATACAAATTTTTCTGCGAAAAATGAACCATACAAATTTTCTGCGAAAAATGAGCCATGCAAATTTACTTGGAAACATGAGCCATGCAAAATCATCCAAGCCTCTTGACGTCACGCAAGCCTTGATTTTCCATTTACTTGTTTTCTTTCAACGTGGCAAATCAGTGCAAACATGAGTGGTTAAACGGCATTGCGAGAGGAGTTTCTGCAGAATCTTCGTCTTCATCTCATAGACCTCTCAAGGAGACTAGCGCAAGATCCAAGAGATGATGTGGCCGACTACGTGTTGTATCTCTTGCAACAAGTGGCTAGTCATTTGTCAAGGATTGCGAGCAGTACGCTTGGGAATGTATTCGAAAACGTGCAACACTCACTGGGTGAAGTTAAATCAATTTTAACGGAAGCAGAACACAATTGGTAGCCTGTACCCACTGTTTTGTGTTTTACGGGATCGGTTGGTCGAGCCAGGTTTGAAATAAGCAAAGATCACTTTGAGTATTTTGTTTGCACGAGTTGACACGTCCAGATATCGCTGAGGCTCTAAGTGTGAGCGTCAGTAGCATTAAAAGGCGACTCCGAGAATTTAATATTTTGATTCGAGCAACTCTGACGGACATTTCTGATGCAGATCTTGATGGCGTTGTGCGAAACATCCAAGCAGATTTTCCAAACGCTGTCTACAGACGAATGCAGCCCCAACTTAACTTGCGTGGCATCAAAGTGACGTGTCACAAAGCAGAGTTCCCGAGCCCATGCAGCGAAAAGATCCAGATATGGCGTGGCCATGAAGCAGCTGTCAATTACCCCAAGGGCGACATACTGTGTAAGTGGCCCTTTGACCTTATGGCACATCGAAGGAAATCATAAACTGATCCGGTAATCATTGAAATGTAAATGTAAAGCATAATGTATGTCTCGGCATCTGTGCAGTGCTGATGGCTAGGATGGAGGTGTGCCACGTCAAATGTGGGGTCATGCCAGAGTGCTCAAACTTGAAAAACTAGATCTAAATTTGTATAGTATACTAATATTCGAATGGTAAATTACGAGTTCAAAACTTGTCGTTCCCAGGGGTCTTAAAATAGCTGAATGAATTTTGCTGGCTTTTTGGATCTGCAAAACAGTCATTCCAGCTTGCTTGCATAAGATCAAAAGCCATGCTTCGTTTCACAGCACTTTGTTTGATCTATTCATGAGGAACTTGCATGTAGAATTACACACATAAACAGTTCAAGAGTAGGGGAGATAAAAAACAAGTGGTGTGATCAGCCTGTTGTTAACACCAGCTAATAATATAATTATTCAGTATCCAATGGTGTTCAGCATTATATCGCAGACGAATGCATTGCATTTTTCCTTCTATTTTAAAGTCGCTTGTCATTCAGGGAGGAGTGGATGGTTACACCAGAATCCCTGTGTATCTGAAGGCTAACACCAATAATCAATCTGATACAGTTCTCAATCTATTTCTAGAGGCGCTCCAAGAGTATGGACTTCCATCTAGGGTGGTCAGACATGGGAGGTTAAAATGTTGGAGTTTCAATGTTTATGCTTCAAAATCAAGAAAGGGGAAGAAGTATAACAGTTGGACGCAGAAGGGATTTTTTGTAAGACCCCCGTCCCCTCCCCCCCCCCCACCCCTCTGGAGGTTCCAATTAAGCTTCATACACTTCTTTAAATGTGTTGGCCTTAGAGAAAACACCCCCCTCCCCATCCCCCAGGAAATTCCAATCCCTTCCGTGGCAG
>JAEMPF020004208.1:10000-35301 GCA_022496165.2 Catalaphyllia jardinei | reverse complement strand
GCCGAACGCCGAACGCCGAACGCCGAACGCCGAACGCCGAACGCCGAACGCCGAACGCCGAACGCCGAACGCCGAACGCCGAACGCCGAACGCCGAACGCCGAACGCCGAACGCCGAACGCCGAACGCCGAACGCCGAACGCCGAACGCCGAACGCCGAACGCCGAACGCCGAACGCCGAACGCCGAACGCCGAACGCCGAACGCCGAACGCCGAACGCCGAACGCCGAACGCCGAACGCCGAATGCACTACATGCTTGGGGTTTAGTAGTTACACTCATGCTTCCTTGCGGTTAGCTTTTGTTTAGTAAAATGACAGCATTATATTGCATATGGCTCTAACTCTCTTTTTTTCTTGATCGCGTTCAAATGTTAGGTTGGGTACCCCACCAAGGCGGGTTACCCGGTCAGTCTGTCCGGGTAGGCCACTTTGGTGGGTCGAGTTTCCTCTGAGGGAAACCTGCGGAGTGGGGTAACCCGCCTAACCGGGGTAATCAAATCACACGAGCGTGGCGACTTATTTTGACGATTTTACTTGCAAAATCGCCAAAACGCTGATGAAATTGACAGTGCTGGCGACGTAGTATCAGATAGTCAGGCTAATCAGCGGAATCAAACTAAAGTTTTACCTGCAGCAATGACATTAAAGGGGAAGGCAGCTTCATCGGAACATAGCTAGTTAAGCAGAATGGTTAGGAAGCCGGTCCGGCCAACATCAAAGCAACAAACAAAGATGCCAAGATTTAGGTTGGACAATCTTTTGTTTTGTGCTCATACACTATGCATGAGTTACGTAACCAACACGTTTCTATTAGTTAGATCCTCAGTACGGAGTATAATTATAAACAACTATTGTGTTTTGTCCACGGTCAAGGGCAAAAAAGCGAACAAAAACCTACAACAAAGAAGTTTGTTGGGTTTCATAACCGTTCCCCTCTATTAACTATGATCGGAACAAACAATAGTTCTAAGTCTGTGTGTGTGCTTATCGACCAAGTGATTACATTTTGAACCTCACCCCGCGTTCCAAGGGCTGCATGTGAAGACAAGGATCTCTTTACCACGGGTGGGTTAGGTACCTTACCTCTCCGGGATACCCCACTTTCATGTGAGCAGTGTCCGGCTAAAAGCACGTTATGACACAACCACACCACAAAACAATGGTACTGCAGTCCATCGTGGCGAAACCGTGAATAGCATCCATTCAAACTCCAGAATAGAAAAAAAAAATAATTACATAAGGAACTACTGGCTTTCCATACGGTTCGTTCTGGGTGAATAATCAGCTTTATTCCCAGCTTTTGAGTGGAGGGTGTTGTGGAAACTATAATGACACATTCCAAACTAATTATAGCTCGCTGACGAAAACGTATGGAAATTCACAACAGGAATCAGTCGAAGGTGCGAACAGATATATCGCTTTCCGTTTACTCCTTCTCATCTAGGCGCCAAATCTGTTTGCCTTACTGAGGATAAAGGTATGTTATCATTCCTCTGATAATTCGATTTACCTAAATTGAATGGACTTGTACTGGTATACAATTTGCGATTGAGCTAAATGTCGCGATATTGAAGGTGCAGTTAACAAGAGAAATATGCAAATTATAGTAAAGTACAGTTTTGTATGCGGTTAGTAAAAGATTGACTTATTTCGGCAAATGCTTTCTCTAACTTATTTTGTGCTCGTAAGTAAATGTTAAGCTGAAAGTCGTGTTCTCAGAGTCGTTTAATATGCTATTTCCCCGTTCTCATTGTGTCGGAAAATTTCCCAGTAAAATATTCACGAAATACTTGCACATTAAAAAGTGTAAGGATTTTACAATGGCTAGCATTACATACACATGTTTTGTTCCTGCCGAGAGACTTATCAGAGGCCTTTCAGGTAACTCGTCAAACGTCGCGTTTGAAGTCTTTGCATTTGCATCAAAATGATGGTGGTTTGTAAGCTATCTTCTTTTGCTTGTTCTGTTTTCGTAAACAAATGTTTAGCCGAAATTTCCTTGCAAAATGTTCACGAAATACTTGCATATTGATAGCCTTAAAATCGCCCTTTATAAAAAAAGAAAAAAAAAAGTACTGCGGTAAGGCCTTTAGTTTACCAAGGAAGAATAGTATAATGTCTCATATCAATTCGTTTAGGTTAATTAGCGTAAGCATACGCGATCGTGTCCTGAAAACCAAAGATCTATGGCCGAACTACTACCCAATAGACCAATTTCGATCTATTAAAATTCAGTCTCAAACAATAGGCTCTGGGGAATAAACCCCACAAGCTCTGTATTTATTTCCCACAACCTCGTACTGAGATCTATTGTTTATATCGAAATTGGTCTATTACCCACGCACGGATACTTTGTTTTGTTCTCAACCTATTGGGGTTTCTCACATGAGGTCACTAAATTCAAACTACAAAATGTGATCCGCCTGAAATTTTACTTCCGTGATGTATAAGTACAGCTAATTTTTGTTTTTTTTTACTATACAAATTTTCGCTTCGAATGGGTTCTTGGTTTTGTGGCATGACGGCCAAGAGAGCTGTCATGTTGGTTAAAAAGGCGACTTATTTCGGGGAATTTGGCTATCTGAACAGTTCCTGTATCAGAAAAAGTACTATTTTGTGTTGTTGAGTTCCTCGAGAGATAAATTCACGCTTTTGTTGCAATGCTCAGTGACAGATGATTCTGTTGGTTTCCGGCCGCCACGTTGGTAGCCATCCGGATGGGCACCAGAGTATTCCTAAATACATATTTACAAAAATAAAACAAGAACAAGGAAAATCCTACTGCAGTGCATTGCAGTGCAGTACAGAGCATTGCAATACAAAGAATTGCTCTGCGCCACACTGTACTGTACTGCACGGCACTACACTAGCTACTGTACCTTACCATACTTCATTTCACTACAGTCTACACTTCAGTACAAGCTACTACAGTGCTCTACCCTTGACTATGACTTGTATTTTCTCTTTTAGGCCTTCAGACACAACACTGGGAAAGTAATGGCTAAAGAGGCAATTTTTGTGTTCGGGTTCATAACTATTGCTGTTTTCGCTCAGATTAAAGGTAATTTATTTCAAGCACCCTTTTTTTATCACAAAGCTAAAAAATGGTTCCGTTCGCAATGCTGAAAATTTATCATGCCGAGCTGTTTGCCAAGAGGATATATATACATTTTTATTCTTGGCAGTGTCGAAAAAAAGAATTGTGTGCAAACTGCTCGTGATTTTGTTAATAAAATCTACCTGAGTTTGTTTAAGGACAAAGGATTTTTTTCCCTTTAATATTGAAACAGAGGGGGTGCTTGTAATTTATAACTATAGTCAGTTTTACTTCTCCTTTCGAGCAGCTTAAAAACGATATTCGTTAAATCAATATCAAAGTGGCGCCAAATTCGTGTGGCCTTTTTCCGCCAAAAATGCCAAAATCTTAAAAACAAAAAAATAGGATTTTAGAGAATAACGAGTTCTTTTTTGGTGCCTGGTTTCAGAATAATTGAATAACAACTCAGGAAGTTATTCACACAGTGTCGAATTTGGCTTCCTATGTGCCCAACGATGTGAGTTGTGAGATATTTTTTATAAGCAATTTTAACTAAGAAATACGTCCAATCAGGAGAGCGAACGACGTAAATTAAGGCAAAAGCACTTTTTTGCATTTTTTTACTTATTCCATTTATTATTTTATTTTGTATGCTAATATTTCTGAAAGGATACTTTGTTTATAGTGTATATAATTGTTTAGTTAGTCTTGTACAAGGCTCATGACCAATAGCTACCCCTAAATATAGAAACCTGTTCTGCCAAACTTGGGAAATGTAGGTTCTCACACGCGGGTTTCCACTGTAATTAAAAGTCTTCTACTTAACTTGTTATCATTAAATTTTGTAATATCTCAAACGATTCGTACTATTGTTTTGTTAAAGTAAGTATTTAATATTATGTAGATAAATTTTTAATTACAATAAATAATATTATGTAGATACTACAGGTAATCGTCTTTTTTGAATAAACTCGCTCCTAAATATCACAGCAATATATATATATATATATACAGACTGAATAAATGTTTGAAAGAAAATTCGCCCTGAGCGGGATTTGAACCTACTTCCCCCCGCACACTAGTCGGGTGTGATAACCACTACACCATCAGGACAACCATGCCGGAAATTGATTTACGTGGTATGGAACGTGGTCTCCCGGGGAATTTTTCTTTCAAGGTGACAGGGTGACAAGGTGACAGGGCAGGGGGGCCTATAACTCCAATTTGAAATCCAACTCATATATATGTATATATATATAACATTTATAACCATGACACTTGGATGTGTGACGCGTTCCATGTATCTCTTTAGAATGTGCTTATTATCACTCAATGGAAAATAAAATAAAAAAATCATGCATTGGATTAAGTCAAGAAATTATGATATTATAGACGATAAATTAAAAAGACAGTTTTCCAAGTTTAGAATGTGTGCCTTGTCCCACAGTTCAGAATTTTTTGTCCAAATGTTCCGCGCAAAATTATAGAGCCTAGTATGAAGCCGCCATGTTGGAGGACCTCCTTAGTCTTCCAATATGGCGGTAGGTAAGTGGTGTAAACACCTGGAACTTACTTTGGCTATCTAGTCTACTGATTGTCTGAACCCAACCAAAAAACATTTACTCAGCATTTCTCCTAATACTTAAACTCCTAATACGGCTAATGTTCACGAGATAAGTGTATATTTTTGATAAACGCGAGCTTTGCCGGTTTATGTCACACACCGCCATAACTTCGAAATTATCAATGCGATGGTTTCCAAACGAAGGACGCTATAGAGCTGGAAAGTTGTAAACAGATATAAATTTAGTGCCCCTTATGCCTAATGAGGATTAAACCTTTAGTGACTCTTTAGTTTTGGATTTGAGAATTTAATGATGTCACGTGCACATACTCCATATAACACCGCCACCGACCAACGCACCTTCACGCTTGGAACTACTTATATCTGGAAGAGCTCCGATAAATTAAATACCTAAAGACATTCAAAGCTACCGTAAAAAACGGTTTCATGGAATTAATTGACTTATTGCTTTATATCATGATATTTTGGTAGCGTTTTTATACTAGAGAACATTTATTTCTTTTGATCATCACTATTTTTTTTTTTTTTTTTTTTTTTTTAATTAGACGCTTTTTATTTACTTACTTTACAAAACTACATTGTTTACACCATTTACATTACAATACTCAATTACGATAAACTATTTACATCCTTGCAATACAATATAACGAAATTGACACGTATCATTAACTGGAACTATAACTTCTACCTTATCCTCCTATTTACACAACGATTGACTATACAAAAAAAAAAATTGTTTTCGGAGTTACACTAAAGATCGGCTTTAAATTCGTGTAAATATTGATTACAGCTAAAAAAAAAAACAAGGAGAAGATTACAATAAAGTTGGATTGTACAAAAGAAAGTCAACTGTAGAGGGAAGCAAAACAGAAAAGAAATGGGGGAAGGAAGATAAAAAAGGAAGATAAATAACTGAGTTGATAAGTATAATTGTTGACTCTGTAACTAGTGCCTTTCTTTCCTACATGTATTAACATCGTTGTTTCGGCTACTCGGAAAATTTTTCAAAAATAAATTTATACTTAAGATTAGCTATGAATTCATTTACTGATATCTCACCATGCATTAATTTCTGATTGTACAAGTAATATTTGGCATATAAAAAGGTGAAGTTTAACTTTCTGATAATGTTTGATTCCTTGCTTGAAGTGTCAACTTTCATACCAAAAATTAGTTCGGTTGGTAAAAGACCGACGGAGGTGACATTTTCTTTGTTGAACCATTTTATCACCTCTAAAAAGAATAATTGGCTCCAATTACAGCTATGGAAGGTGTGAATTATGGAATCATTCATTTCACAATATGGACACTTAGCGTCTTCCGCCAATCCAAAGAGGAATAACTCCTTCCTGGTGACTACTATTCTATGTAAAAGTTTGAAATAAAATTCCTTAAGTTTGTTATCTTTACAAACACATTTCGAGCGGGAAAAAAAGGTTTTCAGAGATTCTTGATCAATTTGCAGGTCTCTTTCCCATTTAGAAAGAGCCTTCAGCTCAACTGGTTCTTTGTTTATGAGGAGCCAATAATAGTCTCTATTTTTCATTTTGGTTAAATTTAAAGAGATCTCTGGGGAGAACTGAAACATGCTATTTAACAGCATATCTGATCTGTCCGTGGGGTTAGCCCTCGCACTTTCTACAAAGTGTCTAGGGATAGCAGAAACTACTTGAAAGTAGATAAGAAAGTAGCATTTAAGGTCATATTTTTGGATGAATTCTGAATAAGAAAGAAAATTCCCATCTGTTTTGAGAAGATCCTGCACCAGATAGACGCCACGATCGTACCAGTTCCTGTAGAAAATGCTGTGACCGTGGATTAAAATATCTTTGTTGTTAAATAAGATTTGTTCTTGGCCGGACTGATTAGGAAAAAATTCTTTCAGTTCCAAGAAATACAGGAGAATCAATTTATAGAACTGAGGTAGCTCAATCTGATCAAGAAATTTCTTGTCATAATTGCATCGTAATATGAAATTTAGGCCCCCGTATCTTTCGAAAAAATAGTTAGGAATCGCCTTCCAAGATTCACCACTTCCATAGTCAACAGCTAACAGTCTAGAGATCCAAGCTAGCTTCAATGATTTTGATAAAGCATATATACTTGGTGCTCTTAGACCTCCTTGGTCGTAATCTAAAAACATCACTTTACGCTTAATTTTGTCCTTTTTATTTTTCCAAATAAATTTAAATATGGCCGAATTCACAGCGTTGAGATATTCGAGAGGAACATCAAGGCTGGATAAAGAGTGTATCAATTGTGAGATGCCAAGACTTTTAGCTATTAGGCACCTTCCAAATATTGTAAGACTCCGACAGTTCCATATGTCAAGGATGGACTTCAATTTTTGCAATTTTAACGTAAAGTTGTATTTTTCATTTTCTTTCTCATTATAGGAGATAAAAGTGCCCAGCACACGAATTGGTTTTTCTGGCCATTGAAATCCAAAGGGTTTGTCTTGTCTATGCCTCCACGGTCCCAGCCACAAAGCTTTAGTTTTCGAAGGGTTCAATTTCAGGCCAGAAATATCGCCAAAATTTTCCAATACAGCAATTGCCTTGTTAATCGAGTTACAGCTACTGTTAAAAAGCGTGGTATCATCAGCAAATTGGCTTAGTTTTAATTCCTTACCGAAAATATTTATACCCTGAATTTCTTTATCTTGCCTGATTTTGCACGCTAGTAATTCCGCGGCCAAGATAAATAGACATGGGGATAGAGGACAACCTTGCCTCACTCCTCTTGACAAGCGAAAATAATTAGTGCAGAAACCATTGTTTAGGACTGCACTCTCTGAGTTAACATAAAATATGGAAATCCAGCGTTGAATGCTTTCACCAAAATTAAAAAGCTGGATCGTTCTTTGTATAAATTTCCATTCAATTGTGTCGAAAGCCTTTCGAAAATCAAGCTGTAAAAGTATACCTGGAATGTTACGAAGCTTTGTTTGTTCAAGGATGTCATTTATTAGCCTGATGTTTTGACCGATGTATCTACCTTTTATGAAACCTGTTTGATCAGGATTAATTAGCAGGGTTAAGACTTTTTCCAGTCTCTTGGTAATAACTTTTGATGCAATTTTGTAGTCTACGTTTAGTAACGTTATTGGGCGCCAATTAGCGAGTGAGGAGAGGTCGGAGTCCTCTTTGGGTATAAGAGTAATTACACCTCTCCGTTGTGAGGGTGCCAATTCACCCACTCTGTACGAAGCGTTGAAACTATCAACAAGATCCTTACCCAGTAAATCAAAAAAACAGTTGTAGAATTCCCAAGTGAATCCATCTTCGCCTGGTGATTTACCTCTGCTGAATGTGGATAAAATATCTTTGCACTCCTTGAGAGTGATATCTCCTTCTAACTTACTACTCACCGAATCTTCGAGTCTAGGTAATTCTAATTTTTCAATAAAACTTATGAATTGTGCACTTTCAAAGCTAGTGGTAGAAGTATAGAGCTCTTTATAAAATATCTCAATTTTCTCAAGTATTTGTTTTTCTTTGGTCACCGACTTACCCCCCGGATGCTTCAACTCCTTTATTGTTTTATGACTGTAATTTCGTTTCTCTAGGTTGAAGAAATATTTGGTCGGTTTTTCACCCTGCTCAATCCATCTTGTTTTAGAGCGAACAATTGAGCCCCTTCCTCTGTTTTCATAGATGAGACATAGTTCCTGTTTCAACTGGTTATGTTCAGCTTCTAAGCCGTTTTCTCGATGGCTGTCGGCACCGCTACCGCTAGAAATGGATTGGTCTAGATCGTCCAGTCTCTTTTGGAGATCTCTCTCTTTTCTACGAATATTTTTTGCTTTATTTATTGCATAAGGGATTGTCAAACCTCTCAGCTCCATCTTAACTAATTCCCATTTCAGCCTTTTATCTTCTTGTCCAGACTATTTTTCACTAATAGGAGAATAATTTTCTCTAATTAAAGTTACATAATCTTCGTCATCCAGGAGAGAGTTATTAAATTTCCATAATCCTGGACCTCTTTTATTGTTCGAGCCATTCAATTTGAGTTTTACTGCCTTATGGTCTGGGGCGTTAGAAACCACAGTTTCTATTTGTTCAACCCAACTAATTTGATGTTGCGGTATTAGGAAGAAATCAATGTGCGAGCAAAGTTTAAGCGCTTTTGATTCGTAGGTATAGCTTTTATTTGTTGGATTTTTCTCTCTGTAAACATCGACTAAATCGAATTCCTTCATCATTGTCATCAACAGGTCCCTAGAGACAGTTGGTTTCCAAGGGTTTCCGCCCTTTTTGTCAATAGCTTGCAGTGAAATGTTCCAATCACCTCCTATTATAAGATTTTCAACATCTGTGTTAGACATCAAATATGTATTTAAACTATGTATAAATTCTTGCTGTTGCCGCAGGTCATTTGGGGCATATACATTGCACAAAGAGAGATTCTTTGCATTGAAATTCAAATCAATTGAGGTGATTCTTCCAATTTGATCCTTGTGAAAATTTCTAACGACACAATTCAGTGAAGGATTCAACAGGATGCAAACACCTCTACTGTGTATTGATCCATGTGAAAAGAAAATGTCACCTCCCCATTCACTTTTCCAAATATTTTCATCGTTCGGTTCAGAGTACGTCTCTTGTAGAAAATATGCGTCACAATTTTGATCTTTTAAAAAACAGAAAATGCTTCTCCTTTTTACGCGATTTCTTAAACCTCTAACGTTTAGAGAAATCACGTTACATTTGCCTAGTACGATCATGATTTGACCTTGTAAAAAACACTATGACAAAGGGGGTTATAAAGTAAGAAGTTATCACTGAGTCGTATATGTAAATTGCAGAAGATTTGGAAACAAAAACATAACACAGCAAACAGAAAATAGAATCACGGAACATATTTACAACGATATAAACTGTTTGCATGCAGCCCAGAAGAGTCATTTAGCATTTCCTATCCTCACTGATTTTTGATTGATTAGAATCGAGATGCTGGTGAAATTGCCGTAGCGACATAGGTGACTTACCAATAGAATTATAGATTGTTCAGGTCTTCTTCACAGTAAATTCTTGTGGGAGTACCACTTGGAGATGTTTTGACGTAAAGTTTACCGTCTAAAGACCAGGCACTTTGAATCATCCCCTCTTTCTTCATCTGGTTAGCTTTTTTCATGATCTTTCTTCTGTACTGAGTTAAATTTTCATTGATGAAAATTCGCGTGGATTGTGTAGCATCAGCAACTGAGGGGTTGGCGAACAGTTCTGAAATCTTTACGTTCTTAAGTCCAGTTCGCTTTCTATAAAGCTGGGCCTTCTTTCTGTAGCTAATAAATTTAACTATAATACTCTTCGGTTGGTTTTTTCCGTTGTACAATTTGTGTGAGATATCGATTTCTTCTTTCGCAATAGGAACGTCTAGTCGCTCACCAAGCTTCATGACCACGTCATCCGTTGATGTGTACAGATTTTCAGGGATACCATGTATTTCGAGCGAATGTTTACGAGTATACTGCTCAATATCGTCTTGTTGACCGTACAGCTCGTTGATTTCACGCTCGTGAGTGTCGAATTTTATCTTTAACTTGTTTAATGACTTTTTTAACTCCACGTTTTCGTTCTGCTCCTTTTCCAAAGCTGCCTTTAAGGAGCTTATTTCCATTGAATGCTTCTTGAAGGAACACTTCAGCTCCGTGATTTCAGCCGCCATTCGTTGGTTCTCGGTGCGCATTTCCAGAAGCGTTTGCTGAACCCCTTCCAGCAAAGCTTTTAAATCGTTAAGGCTTGTCTCTTCCTCTTCGCTCTGTTCGAAAACATCTTCAACCTCGTCATTGTTTGGGTTCGCCTCGCAAGTCGCCATATTCTGCTTCTTGGCGGCGCTGTTTCCTTCCTCACTCGAACCCCTCTCACCTCTTTTATGTTTGCCGCGCTGGACGAGCTTCTTTTCCTTGCCTGTCATAAAAAGAACCTGCCACTTATTATTAGAAGAGTAGTCGCATAATTATTCTCGGTTGAATTTGAGGACGGGAGAACTTGCTGCTCACAGAACACGTCCGACCTCTTCGGTGACGCGCATGCTCCCCTCTTGATCATCACTATTGTAAATAGGTTCTGAAAAACCTTTGGGGATGAATTTATTAAAGTTTATCGCTTATCGTTTGCAATAGTGAGGAAACGGGTAGCACTTTCATCTTAGATCATGATTGCAACGTTTTTTTAAATGTAAAGTGCTTGCTTCATCGTCGGTGCTTGTGGAAGCTTAACAGTAATGCCTGGTCCATCCTCGCATTCACAAGGACAGATAAAACGGGCCAGTTATATTGTCCTCGATTGGCCACATACACAATATGTGGCCTTTGGATTCCAGCATCTATTTTTCTAATACGAACGTTACAGTATTAATCGGCCTAACTCTGGTGTTGTCTGGAGGATTTTGTGGTGAAAAAGACCCCACACCCCCCCCCAAAAAAAAACAATAAAATAAATAAATAAATAAAAAACCGAAGGAATCCAGCAGTTCAGCGTGTTCGCAGCTAAAATAATTAGTTCGAAACGACACTGCAAGTTCGTTCTGATTTTTAAAAACCCATCAATTATAGGACAAAAAATATCTCTTCTGTGACTAACTTTTTCAGCAGGAATCTCCGCTATGCTTTCCAAATTTTTCACCTTTGCAACTTTCAACCTACTTTTTCCAAAGCTCACTGAAGGTTACTTTTGAACTGGGCTCAGACTTACCCATTCTCTGAACGTCTCCAAGTTGTTTAGTTTTAATGAAAACAAGTATATGTTGATTGAATCTTTTTAGCCAGAGCAAAAGGACCTACAAAAAAAAAATACCCACCAGGATTATGAAGGAGGCCACCTCAATTGTTTTTATAGTTGTTCGTTATGTGTAGAAACTTAGGCATAGTTACAAAAAGTACTCATTGTTAGGCATTACCAACTCAGGTAAAGACTCAAGAGCAAGACTCTTGAACCTTCTGGGTTAAACAGGCGTGACGAAATTTGATCTTTTTTTTACACGAATCCGTTTTAGTACACGTTTCATTTTTCTCTATTTTTGTCAACCAATCATGTCAGATATATTTCCTTTTAGTATCATTTAAAATTTTGTAACCATTTTATCTATATTAACTTAGCTTCATTGTAGCCCCTGAGGAAGGTTAGTCCTGTCTAACCGAAATGTAGGGCATTAAATTTATCCTTTTTTGCCTCCCGGTCAACTTTTCAATTGGCTCTATATTACTAACTCAGCATTATTACTTCAAAAATTCAGTCATCTCTTGGAAAAGCTTTCTTTTTTTAAAATGTATTCTTAACGGATTGGCCATATTTATCTTCTCGATATTGGACCGGACCTAGCTTGCAATGGAAGCTCATGTGGTGTAGTATCATTAAAAAGAGATTAATGTCATAGTCTCGGTAGTGGACTGGAACTAGCTTGCAATGGAGGCTCATACGGGGGAATATCATTAAAAAGAGATTAATGTCATATTCTTGGATTGTAAGGGTACATATAAATGTTGTGCCGCGTAGCACTATGAACACAAATGATGTAACAGAGAATTAACTCTGAAGTGTAAATTTTAGTGCTAATTTAACCCATGAATAACCCACTGGGCGTTAGCCCTAGTAAAGGGAATCAGGGGACCACACGAGGTAAAGAAAAAATCTTTTGACCTCGGTGAGAATCGAACCCACGACCTCCGGATTAGATCTACCGTTACTCTGCCGACTGAGCTACGAGGCCGGAAAGAGAAAGTCGGGGTCGATTTAGGTGGTGAATCGCGGCGAAAAGAAAGTAAGGGAACATATGAATGTTGTGCATGTGACTGTTGTGTTTTTTCTTTACCTCGAAGAATAGAATACGATTGGTCTATTAGTATATACCACACAAGTGAATAGTACTTTTCGAGCTCTATGATTGGCTAGCTCGGAGATGATTAGCCAAGTACTATTCACCTCCGAGGAAAACAAAATGGCTTTTGCCGATATACTGTCACAAATGAAGTTACTCTTTGGGCCGCTAGTTTTCAGCTTGTGTGGTATATACTAAAACAATTATTCACTTCAGTGTCGGTGAAAGTGGTGGATATTTACCTCCACTTCGGTGAATAATTGTATATTATAGTGAATGCTTTTCTCTCAGTCTAAAATTTATTTTTCTGCAAAAGCGTCGTGGGAAATAACATATGGATTTTAGGAAAACTGAGAGGCTTTCCAAGGGCTTTCTCGTTCGCTCTTTTCAGCAAACTTTTGTTCTCACTGCTTTCGCCCGTTTGAGTCTGCCGTCTGGCTATCATGTGATGAACCTTGTAGTGACTTATGTGGCTTGAAATTGAGCTCGCAAAATGAGGGGCTGTTTCTGAAACTTTCCTTTTGTATTTCGAGTTGGAACAGACACTTTGCTCTATAAATAAAAAGCATAAAAATAAACAAACTTTACCAAAAGTACTCAATATTATCTGACATTGACTTAATTTCCATAATACTTAGCAACCTGACTCTGCTGACTAATTTTATTATTTTTAATTTCTTATTACAGCTTTTCTTCCGCCGTGCTTTGATCACCAGCGAAACCAAAGACAACCAGGCGATAATTGGCTCAAAAACCCCACAACTAACTGTACCTGTACTGAGCACAGATCTGTCTTGTGCCAGAAACTAAATGAGACTGTGTGTATGGATATCAATGGAAACCTGCGAAAGAATAGGGAGGCGTGGATGAACAGTTCCTGCGTGGCTTGTCAGTGCGTCAACGGCACTATAAACTGCACTAGATATAACGTTAATGTCACGTATGGATTGTATAGTGTTGAGCTGTTATCCACCTGTGAAAAATGTGCAGTTCCCTTGAAAACACTAGAGCCGTACAGCACTTGCAAAGGTTAGGGAAACATCTAAATACATTATGTTATGCCCCGCTCTTGGTCAATGTCATCAAGGTTCAGTCTGATCACGTGAATTCAAAAAGGCCAAGCTCTATAAACCAATATTCTAACATGGCTCCGATGCTTCCAGAATATAAATTGCAGTTTTGGTTTTGATTATACCTTTGCCTCTCAATTCCTAAAAGAGATTTGGATGCAAAGAAAACTCCAACAAACATCAAAGTTTGTCTTGTAAGTCTCAACTCGGCGCCACGTTAGATAATGACATATACCGAAGGTGACCTATCACTATAACATACACTTATCCTAATTTTTCTGCGTAGCTCATGGTAAAAAAAACACACACATGAGGCGTATACGGTACGTAAGTATAGTCATGAAATGACATATATTTGAACTGGGGAGAAAGACTTACAGACATTAATGATCATCGCAGTTATGCTCACAAAATAAGCAGCTGTGAAAGCTGTAAGAAAACGTGGTTTAGAAACAATACGACTTTAAATAATTATGGGAAGACGTGTCTACGTATTTATTCCCCTATTTAGTCAGACATTTTTAGCGCAACCAGTGACCCCAATATTATAACCAAGGTAGTAGTAAATCCGGGCAACCCGTAAACGCAAGTCTTCAGAGTACGCCTTACATGTAAGCCTGTTGATGCTAATCTGGTAAAGCAGTACGTAAAATACAAATTAGTATCAGCTCACACGTTTCGCGGAAACCACTATATCGTATCGTTTATGGTTCATACTATTTTTCTTGATGTTACTTCAATTAGGTGTGCATTAAACTTCAACACTAACAAGAAATAATACGAGCATTTCGCACATCGAGTAGTTGAATTCTACCTTTTCCAGCCAAGTACTTTTCCAGTTCAGATGGTTTTTAGGCCATTTTTTTTAAATATCAAATCGGACGTGCTATAAAATTCAGGTCTACTTTACTTTAACTGTCAATTTGCCTTTTTTTTTTATTTCAGTCTACCTTGAACTTTCCGAAAAAGGAAAAATGATCGAGTGTGCAAGCGGGGGACTGTATATCCGGGACATTCACCGATGCAACGGGATCGCTGAATGCCCGGATGAGTCAGATGAAAACGACTGCGAAGATGGTATGCTTCCTCAGTTTTTGCATTATTTTGATTCTCTGCTATACCATAATACTCTATCGATATTTACAGCTTTGGTCTCAGCATGTATAAGGTCTGAAATTAAAAGGAGATTTACTTTACGCATTAAAATAGATTGATGAATATTCTCTGTTCTCTTCAAACGGAGCTCGGCCAATGCAGGGTTCATGGATGGCTCTGACTATATCATGCAGCATAAAAAAATCATAGCTAATAGGTTTACTCTGCTGTCAATTAGAGGGGCTAAGGGTTACTACTGAAAAAAAATACTTCGCCTTTTCTAAATGCTATCGTGCTTTGGTTTAAATTAGACTGTTTAGTCATTTGATTTGTCTTTCGCTTGTGTAGTCTTAGTTATGATTGGCCGTTTTTACACTAGAGGCGGATAATCCGTCTGGACGGATTATCCCTTTGCTACATTTTCCGTCTCGATATGAATTCGAGACAGATAAACTGTTTGGATTTCTCCCGTCTCGAGGATAGGACACGGGTTTTTTGCTCAGACGCGGTTACAATTCCACAATACTCAACCGGGAGAAAAAGAAAATTTGAGGACAACTTAACGCTCTATGGGAAAACTTCGTGAATTACAACTCTGGAAACACTTCATGGCAAACACGTCCTCTCTTATGCAGCTAGTGGCGTGTTGATTGGGACGTCTATTAGGAATCGAAAGGAACCTGACGAAGAAAGAAACCATCGTTGGTGGGATCATGACTACCAAAACTGGAATGCGGCACAGTTTAAGAAAAGAGTGAGGGTAATACGTGAGACATTTCAGTTCATCTTCGATTCCATTTCTGATCAAATTAGGAAGGAGACGACTAAATTAAAGAACCCACTTCTCCGAACTGCCAGCTAGGACTTACACTGTATGCACATAGATGTTCGTATGGTACAGTAGGCGACTTGTTTGGCGTGGCACCATCTGCTGCCTGCTCGATCTTTAACACTGTGACTAACGTCATTGTACAAGCTTTGTATGATCTAAGTTGTGCCACATTAAACCGGTAGTTCTCGTCTTTACCTTCTCGCCCCACTACATCGTCAAACTCATCCAGTATCGTCCTAAAAATGCTTTCGTTGGCAGTCTTCTTCAGAGCTAAAGTTTCCAGAATAAGAGCCCAGGGTTTGCCTTCCAAGACAAGACGAAACGGTAGCAAAAAGGAAGACTTCATTCTCCTTCCGCGTGTTCGTTTTAGACTTCCTTCTCAGAACCCAGTGCACTTTTTCTAGTTCCAGGCCTTTTTGGGCCAAAATAAGATGACTTTATCCATCCTGATGTGAATTTTAGACGAATCATCCGTCTTTGACGCATTTTCCGTCCTCAAAATCAGTCTATACAGACGAATAATCAGACGGATGAAAATAGACGAATTATCCGTCTAAAATGAACACCGTCCCGTTTTCACACTAAGACGGATTATCCGTGCTGGACGGATAACCCGTCTTAGACGGATTATCCGTCTCTAGTGTGAAAACGGCCAATGACAAAGAGGTAATTGCTAAACCTGCTCTGGTAGTTGGGTTTGAAACTTTGGATTTGCATGTTGGTGATAGCCAGTCTGCAAGAGAGCCTCTTACATGAAAATTGTTTTTAACACTTACCTTAAAACAAAAGTTAAAAGTTCTGTGATAAAAAATTTCCTTTTTAGCACAATGAAATAAATAACTGTCTTAGTATGAGGCAAACCTAAAAACCGAATTGCTAATATACACTTGCAATCGAAACATCAGGTTCCGATAATAAATAACTTCCGATAATAAAATAATTTCCAACAGCGGAAGTCTTCTCCTACGCTGGATACGGGCTAGCTTTCAGGTGTATGTAGCGCGAGTTTAATACCAAAGATTGGTCGTGAAATCATCTACATCTGGGGAACGAGTTCTATCGTAAACACCACAAGTTTAACTAACTTAAAGATCAAGAGATTGCCATGGCCAAGAAACTCGATGCAGATGACCAGATTAACACCAACGCTAAGCGAGAAGCCTCCTTAACCCTCAAGGACTACAAGCTCAACTAAACTAACAACCCTACCTATCTCCTTATTACTGAACCCGGCTAAATCGGAGATTGGCAAAATCAGCACCCGCAAGCAAATCCTTGATCGTATAAACACGACCATTGCTAACAACCTGGGCTTCACAGTGTACTACGGCCTTCTCTGTGCAATTAAAAATAAATGGAAAATTTCGCCTTCTGGTAGACAGAGGCAAACACGGAAACAGAACTGGTACGACAATGAAGACAAACTTAAAAGAGCCAACATAATACCTGATCAGCAACCTATGTAAAAGTGAACAGCATACAATCCAGCTTTATTTTGGAATGAATTTTTTGATTGGTGGTCGCAAGTCACTAGTGAAAAGATTCAGTTACAAGACTCAACAATTTTATACGGACCTACAAACCCACTCATGATCAAACACCATCAAACCCTTAGCTTGCCTTTGCTGGTGGCAAAAAACATCATTTATAAATCTAACCTAAATGAACAATCGTTACTGTAAGTTATCATTGTTTAAGATACAACTTCGAGAAAATATAATGACTCAAAGATACATTGCAATAGCAAACAAAACTGCCAAACTCTTTAGTGAGAAATGGACATGCCTTCTATTAAAAGATTTTGTTCCAGAAATTTTGTCACCACCAACGTCTCAATAGGACAAATTAATTTACTTACTTTGTGCCAACGTTGTCTTGGGTTTCAAATTTCTAATCAGTAGCGCGGAATTTACTTTACTCTATGTTTTATTGTAATGTAAGTGTTTTTTCAATGAATAAATAAACAAATTAATATATATTTGTATTCGGTGTAAAGACAAAATAAAAGAAAACAAAAAAACAAAAACAAAAACAAAAGAAAGCAACCCTACCTATCGCCTTATTCCTGAGCCCGGCTAAATCGGAGATTGGCAACATCAACACGCGCAAACAAATCCTTGATCGTATAAACATGACCATTGCTAACCATCTGAGCATAAACCAATGGAAGAACACAATCCGAAACTGTTTCAATGACCTAGAGCATCAAGAAAGATACACATTCATACCTTTCGACGTGGTCTGTATTTGTCCCTCTCTATATCTGTTGACCTTCTTAACGCAGCGCTACAATTCGCTTCGAGTCATGTCAACATTACTGACAGGGAACAGCACATCATTCTCCATGCGGGGACTTCCCTGGTAAGCCAGGAGGAAAGAAAACATCGTCTCACGTTTTCGATATAGCCATAGGCAGCTTCGGCGGTGCAGATTTATGTGAGCTCTTTGGCGCCTACCTCCTGCAGAGCATTGAGGAGAAATATGGCTACAACTTTGGCTTGTACAAAGACGACACCGTCGACGGCCTAGGTATAACCCAAACATAGCTTTAAAATAACGACTAAGCCAACAAAACAATCATAAACGTCCTTGCTGTCAGCAGTCTAAAGCTCTCCAATGGCAAACACATGCCACAACAAGCGTAAATACTATTTGTCCTTTTGTTAGCAAGAAATCTAATCACCCACCGCGTATGATTGGCAACATCCCCCTCTCTTTTAATAAACCAGTGTCTTGTCTTTGTATGATGAAGACTCATACAATGAATCAACGCCAATCTACCAGTAAAACCTCAGCAAAAGTGAATACAAGCATCATTTTACCTTTTCACCCCATTTCCCAACCTAGCCCACAAGCCTTGGGAGAAAGAACCGAAAAAGGGAAATAATTTGGAACAGCCACCATACAGCAAAAAATGTCTTCACCAACGGCGGACGAGCCTTGGTCAAGATCTTTGACGAAGAATTAACCAAGAAGCATGTTTTACATAAGATCTTTAACCTTAATAAAGTTAAGGTCAGCTACAGCTGCATGTCTAACCTGAAACAGAACATCGATGGCCGTAATAAATCCATTTTGCACAAAAACGATCGTACCACCTAAAACATGCAACTGCAGAAAACCCCTCAAGGAATCGGTTATCACAACAGTAGACAACAACCCTCGTCAAACCTACTTGGGTTTAACGAAAAATCCTTTTAAGACCAGATACTCAAACCATAAGACGTCATTCTCTAATTTCAACAAAAGGTTCAGCACCAAGCTAAAAAAAACAAATCTGGAATTTGAAAGACATTAATTGAAAAATCAGAGTCACTTTGAAAAATTTAAAGAGAGCTGCCCATATGAACCCGCTTCAAAACTATGTAACCTATTCCTGTGGGAGGCAAACCTGAGTTGTCCACTCTGAGCCAACGGAAAAAAAACCGGATAAATTCATGTAAAAAAATGCTAAATTTTAAAGCTTCCCCTGTCACCGAATCTGAGTAACGTACTTTTTGATAATTTCCTACTTTCTATTGTTGTGTAAAAGTGCTCACTTATTCCAGCTATCATATTTCCAACGGTCGGAAGAGTATTTCAAATACGCAAACTTCGCATTTGGCAGTTTTATCTAGTGATTGCTCCGCTAAGTTGCGTACTACGAAACCAAATAAAAATAAAGTCAAATGCCAAGTTAAATCTACATCTGATCAGTTCGACAACTGCTACATCTGGAGAAATGTATAATTTTATTTTGTCCGTTTGCTATTTTAGCGGTTTGCAAGGACGAAGAGGGAAGCTTATTTCGTATAAAAGATAAAAATGGTTTACCACTTTCTCACTGTGTGAGAGGCGCGGTGGCCTCATGGTTAGTGCGCTCGTCTCTGGATCTAGCGGTCCGGGTTCGAGCCCTGGCCGGGGACATTGTGTTGTGTTCTTGGGCAAGGCACTTTACTCTCACATTGCCTCTCTCCACCCAGGTGTATAAATGGGTACCGGCGAATTTAATGCTGGGGGGTAACCCTGCGATGGACTAGCATCCCATCCAGGGGGGAGTAGAAATACTCCTAGTCGCTTAATGCTAAGGAAACCGGGATAAGCTCCGGCCTGATGGGCCACTTGGCTCGTATGCAGACTTACCTACCTTACTTTCTCACTGTATGGACTGTTACTGTGAAGCAGGCCTCCTGACATGCAGCAGAACCTTGACCATTAACTTCCCTGGCTATTACTATGGTCTCTATGTGGATAACGAGAAGTGTGCCCAACCGCAATGCAACGTTGCCAAGTTTGTGAGAGAAAAGATAGGTTATTGTGAAGGTAACAAGTTACCGTCTTTAAATTTGCTAATAATATTAGTTTAATAGTATTACATTAAACTCCATGACATTGACATAGCACAACTTACAATATATTTTGGCTGTAGAGTATAGTGCACCAGCCGATCACACCTAAACATGGCGACAACACAAAATCCTATGATGACACGAGAAAACACAATTGCAAAGAAACAAACGAAACAACAACAACGACAACAACAAAAACAAAAACACTCAAAAAAGACTTATTCATTTGGCACTTGACACTGATTTCTAGAAGAGGAACAGAGCAATGTTTTGTCTGAACCGAAAAGAAGCTTTTTAAGCGGGGGCCAGAACCGCAGACTTCTAAAAGACAGTTTAAATCTAAATGCTATGGACATATAATACAACTACAGAAGAAACAGTTTCGTGTATAATACTGATAGATATTGGCGGGCCTAATTTTGCTTTGTAATCTCCTTTAAATTGTTATTGTAATTCTGGCATCAAATGCATTTGACTCTGGGCATAATTTAATGCTTACCAAAATTGTTTGTTAAGTGTTTTTTTTTTATGAATCTATGATCGTAATCGGATCGATTCAATTCCATTTATATCACAAAGGGGACAGAGAGTCGCCTAATAACTCTCTTTAGTTGTTAATTTCTGTTCTGGTGGGTTAATCAAGTTAGATTTATTCGGAACTAGGTGTAGAATTTGCCATCGATGACGGGATTTACCTGAAAGGACAAGCATGGAACTATGCAGGGTGTGATTTTTACTTTCCTGGAGCCTATGAGAAACTGGGTGTCTGCCCAGCAATGATGAGACCAGTTTGTTATGTCTACAATGGAGCTATCTGCTGCGCCTCGCAGTGCCCAGGTATTAACTATTTTCATTTCATTAATGTTTTTATATTTGTCTATTTCTTTCGTATGGCAAAGGGTTTACTCCAGCTTGCGTGTTCTTAGGCTACAATCAACCATCTTTGATTTCTAAATTGTTAACTATGTCAAAAAAACTTCGAGACTAATCTATAAACAAAAAAATAATAAATAACAATAATAATGATAATGAAAAATAATTTTAAAAAATGGAAATAAATATTGAAGAAAGGATACAACTTTCATAACATCGATCCAAACGCTGACAAAGTCTAGCCTAATCTATTCCCGGGGATTTTGGCCCGATGACTCTTATAGTTTTGGTATTTCCAGTTCGTAATCATCAATGTTTATTGCTTTGTACGTACCGCCTTGTTATTCAAGGGCTCGACTGGCCACACAGAGAGTCTTAAGAATATTTAAGAGCAGCTTGCTGCAACGGTGACCTATACCTATCCAAGAGAGAAAAATTCGATTTTCTCGAACTTTCTCAGGTAGAAGGTTTTTACTAAGTTATTTCAAAACGTACTTTAGAAGGTTGACATTTACAGACAGCGAACTAAGCAAAATAGCAGATAATAAATCGAAATACGTAAGGTCCTACCGAAAAAAAGATAAAGATCCAAACAACCTCAAATTTACAGTTTTAGAATAAGCTAGTAAAACTTTTAGAAAATCTAAGTTTCCTATCTTGTATAGTTATAGGTGACCGTTAGAGCAAGCTGCTCTCAACACCCCATCGATGGTCATGTTTGGGTTTCTTGCCTGCTAGACTTAAGTTTCGTTTGGTTGTTACAAGAACTTGGCATTTTAATCCTCCAAGGTCAGTGGTCACGTGTGGCCCACACAGCTGCTTATGGTGTGCGTTTGGTAGTTTAAGTAGTAGAAGATTTTGCAAGACGGTCATCCGAGAAATGAAAAGCTTAGCGATCGACCAGAATCTTGTTTCCTCCTCGTATCAGGAACAAACGCAAACCAATAAAAGTCTGATCATCATCGCTTGGTACTGTTTAAGGTGATTCAAAACAGTTTCCAGCACTGGGTCATTATGGCTACTCTATATCGGTTGATGCCAAAATCATGGTATAAAAAAAAAATGCCCAGTCACTGGTTGACGTGTTGCTGTCAATTTTGGGGCACATTAAAAACATTCTTAATTTTAGTTTTAAGCGGTTATAACTAAAAAATTCACTTGGTAACCCTCATATTTTAGTATCAAATTGAAATAAGCATAACAACATGGAACTCTTTGCAAAGTTTAAAAATGTAGAGTGGGATTAGAACTTCTTTAGTTTTTAAGGTGCTTCTGAACACACTCTACAGATTATTTTTAATTGCATATTATCATGCTCATCACAGTTCGATGATAAAATTGGGGGTCACTGAGCTCGTTTTTGAGTTATAAGCGCTTAAGGAGGCTCGAAAGGGTTTTTTGTAGCTGCAGTGTTTGTGAAACGATGGAAGATTACAAAGAAGGATATTCAATGGTGTGGGCAAACTATATGTCTCCTTGCAACTATATTGTTGGGCTATACTTTGAGGTACTTGTGACGTCATATCCGTTACCATGGCAACGCACAAGGTCCACAAAAACGTCCACTAACGTCCACTGTAAATTATCTGAAAAACTAATTAGGTGACCTATCATTTTTATTTCTTTGTTGGAAAGTTCTCTAAATTCTGTAACTTTTCAGACAGTATGGGAAAAATTTATCTAGTAGAAATAAATATCGTTTAAAAAATGCGACTTATGGCTTACAGTAAATTCTACTAGATACAAAAAAAATCAAGATAGGTCACCTAGCGAAATTTCGAGCTAGAAACAAATATTTTCTGCAGCTTTTATTTCAGGTTCGCGCGATTTTATGCAAGATTTAACTTCCGGTGTGCTAATTTTGATTCATTCAGCTGACGCGTGTGTTTGCGCGCGCGCGTGCAGCTAAAATCCCTTTCGAGCCTCCTTAAGGCTAAATTAAGGATGTTTTTAGCAGGTCGTATTGTTCCTATGGTAACCTAGCTGTTACATGAAATGAAAGGGTTGACCGCAACTTGTTAACCAATGATTGGGTGTTTTCTATATTACCATCATTGTAGTGACACTTGTTTAACAGAGGTAGCATTCATCCTTTAAAGTATAGCTGTTGGAAAAGTGCGGGAAATCCTTGTAAGTAGATAAAAAACGTTTCGGAGTAGTGAAGGCACTTAAAGGTGGTTCGATCGGATTTTCTGGTAAAGATACAGTTCAACTTTGAGTGAATAGAGCACCACCATTATCGACTCGATAGAAACTCGAACGGTGCTGGTGCACTAGAGATTTGCGCTAGATTTTTTCGTGAATTCGACGAGATGGCACGACAAAGGGGCAATAATTCATCTAAAAAGCACTACAATCCTGTGATACATCAGCGGTTTGGAGATTCAAACATTCAAGTTGTGATACTCTCTGAAGGTTTGCAAGGAAAATCAAACTAAGTTATCTCAAGCTGTTAGGCAAAAAAATGCGAGATAATTAAGCTCGTTAATGAGCCCAGAAACAGTTCAGGAAATATTTCTAAAAGCACAAATAGCAGTGCCTGAGGTTTTTGGCCGACAACGCTTTAAAACAGCAGTATCGTGCACACCTGTAGATTGTACGAAGCCGGGACTGAGGGCAGCCATCTTCGAAACAGGTGAAAGACCGATCTTTTGACAAGCACAGTTAAAAACCTCAAAGAAAAATTCTTTCTGAAGACAGTATCATACTTCCCCTCCCCAAAACAATTTGTCTTTCTCGTGCTTTCTTTTCAAAATCTTGACAAAAACTATCCACCAGCACGTAAACAGGTTCTTCGCAAAACAGCACTCCAAATGTGACTTTTTTTCTCTCAGAAATCGCTCGACTTTGTCTTCTTTTGTAACTCAGTTTCCAAATTTGGAAGGGCTGTACGCAAACCTGTATTGCGTAATCGATATAAAATTACGTTCCCACGAGTGGAATTAAGTAAAGTTTAAAAAATCACAAATTCATTTGTGTCCCCTCGTTTGTTTTGATTCCTTGTAAAACGTCGATCTAGTGCAGCGTACCATTGCAAATGATGATTATCTAATTAGCAAGGTAACTCGAAGGTGTATTTCTAACGGATAACAAGCTAAGCGCTCAACCAGCATGGTGCGTATCCTCTAGGAGGCAGTTTCAGCATGTAGTCTAGATCACTATGTCCTGAGAAACATTTCTCCGCCCATATCTGTTTTCCTAGCTGGGAATAAAGTTACCTTACAGTGTGCAACATTTGGCAGGTAGTTCAGTCATCTTTATTGAAATGGACCACACACACTGTCTTCCAGTAATATTCTCAAAAAGGTACCAAAATGTATGCATGTGATGCAATTAATAATGCTCAATTGTTTTATTCAATTATTTATTTAGGCTTAAGACAGATCGCAAATCAACTAAGAGGAAACCTTACAGTCTGTCCCAATGGCCGCCAGTTAGTCTCAGACGCCCTGTTTTGTAGCAATTCAATCCACTGCTTGCGGAACTTGCATATCCATAATTGCTCATCAGGTAATGTGTTATGTGGAACTGAAGCTACGATTCACAAAACTAGCATTGAGATCTGTGTCTGGTGAAAGAAAGTGACTAAAATTTCATTATCGATCGTTCTCTCGTGTGTTTTTTGTTTGTTTCTCTGTTTATCGGTTTAATTGTTTGTTTGTTGCTATATTTCTACTCAGCCATCTTTCGTGCAGCGCTAACGCAGAGCAGAACTGTCTTTTCTGCTGATTTGGAAATGTTTCGGGTAGTACGAGAGTGAACCTGACTGAAATTCCACCAAAATATTTTGTTACGTCAGTAGAATCGAAGAAGACGTTGCTCAACTCGAAAACGTTGTTTTCTATTCACCTGTTTTATTTATTTTTCTTCGCCAGAAATTACTTGTCAAGACGAGGACTCGAATCAGTACTTTGAAGGAGCCACGTGGTCTGTTGGTAAATGTATTGAGTGCAGATGTGATCAAGGCAATATCTATTGCTCAAGAGTGCTTGTAATAACTTCATTCACTCAAACGATTCAAAACACGTTTACCGAAGACTGCAGTCAAGCAGAGTGTAACGTGGCAACCTACATGAAAGAAAATAACGGGGTGTGCCATGGTGAGTATGACTGGAAAAACGTGTAAATCATTTCACATTGCTGGCAATCAAATGCAGGTGATAATACTCGGCAAACCAGCAGTTGTGACAGAAAGGCTTTTTAACATCCCGAATATCGTATGAAGAAGAAAATAAATTACCTCCGAATTCATTTCCTATAATAAGGTAATTGCATTGTTGGGTTTTTATGTCTTTGCATACTCCTTATTAAAAGGATGTGATGCATATAGTTCTGTGCAGCCGAATAAGCGGTATTTAGGCAAACCTTTCTACAACTTTACTCACTCTCTGAACATTAAATAAAATAAGGGTAATAAAAATGTTAATTAAGAAACCAGAATTACAGCTCTGAAAGTGTTCTGTACTGTATTTGCGGACTCGTTTTGTTCGCAAAGTTCCCTTGTTTAATATCTGACACCTGTACAGCCCTTGCTTGGATACAGTGCACGGGTAGGTCTATATACTGAATCTTATTCTTTTACTACGTCTGTCTTTTTCCTTCAAAGGTTCAAGATTTTGCATTCTCCAACAAGCTTCCTCTTATTGACTACATTATT
>JAEMPF020019655.1:0-12509 GCA_022496165.2 Catalaphyllia jardinei | reverse complement strand
GATTAATCATGAAGAGAGATGGGGCTAGCCCAATAGATTTAAATTTAAATAAATTAATTGGTCTAGGTAATCCAGTAAATGATAATGATGGGGTGAGAAAGAAATATGTTGATGATGTAATAGCCAAAATCCCATCAGTAGACACTTCCACTCTACTAAAGTTAGATGGTAGTAGGTCTATGACAGGGGATCTCCAAATGGATACACACCATATTCTTCAAATAAAAAACGTAGATGATCACATAGATACTGATTCATTAGCCGTTAAGAGAAAAGATTTATATAGCGCAGTAAATAAAGAATATCTTAATGAAAATTTTATTAAATTAAAAAGCAATGCTGATGGAACTGAGGCATTTGATCTAAAGCAGAGAAAAATACAGAACACAGCACCATATTCTGATAATTTATTTACTGATAATGATCTTGTTAGTAAAGCATATGTTGATAAAAACATAACAAATGTTGATACATCAGATTTGCTCCAATTAGATGGTTCGAGCGCGATGACTGGTAATTTAAATATGGGTGATCACACTATTATTAGAATTAGAAGTTCTTCTGTTGATAATTCTGTTCTAACTGTTGGAGGTGCTAAAGCGACTTATTTTCCATTATTAGGTGATCGTGCAATGCAAGGTAATCTAAATATGGGCGGATTTACTATTGACAATTTAAAAACTATTGTTGAAGATGATGGGGAGACACCAAATTATGATCAAATCAAACATAAGGTAGTTAATTTTGAATTGTTAAAATCGAATCGTGACTATCTCGTTAGATTAATAGCACGGACTGAAGCTGACCTACTACCAAAAGATGGTAGTGAGAAGATGGAAGGTAATTTAGACATGAATAGTAAGAGTATTATTGGGCTCAAAGATCCATTACCAAATAATAGCAATTATGCAGCATCAGTTAATTTCGTCAATAAGACTATTAATGATAGTAATAGTATCATTTCAGGTATCATTGACACAAAAATAAAAGAGTCAGAGGAGAGAGCAATTGAGTCTATTAGCAGAGAAAACGTCTTTAAAAAAGTAATGGATGATGACCTTTTCAAAGAGGATGATGATGATATTCATAAAATTGGAGTCGTTAATAAAGACTATCACCGTATAAATCAAAAAACATACCATTTTCAAATTGATTATGACTCAAGTCTTGGTTATTATAGTACTCGACTAAGTATTGATGTAGTTTATTTACCGGTCGGCACTTACACTATAGTTTATGAAATGTATATTAGTGATGGACTCTCTGTTGATGAAATTAATGCATCTAGTGGCACTCTCTCTGTCATTAAGATTAATAGCAAAATAGTAAATAATAACACTAGAAGTGTGATACATTTTAATAAGGGTATTATCAATCCTAGTTTTGATGATTTAGATATTGATATTCATCTTAAAGGTAAAACAGACCCTAAAACAGATATTTATGTGGTAGTTTATGGTGTTAGAGGTTATCAGAATGATGTTTCGATTCATCTCTGGGACCGATTGTATTACTTTGATAATGATGTAGTCATTTTTGAAGCTCCTATTGACATGAATAATAAAAAAAATTAAAAACCTTCCAGAAGGAAATGAAGATAGTGATGCTATCAATCTCAAACAATTAAATGATTTTAAAAAATCTTTCCTAACGTCAGTCTCTAATTTGCAGAGTTCTATAGGGACAGTCCATTCTGATCTACAAACGCAATTAGACAAAAATGGTAATTTAATTAAAGCTATATATAGAAATTTAATAAGAAATGATTCAAAATTATTATTAATAAAAGGGTTTTATTTTCCTGATTCTATTGAAGGTAGAACTGAAAATAATTATTCATATCAGACAAATGATGATAACAGGGGTGATGTCACGTTTTATTTAACCTTCATACATAAAGCTAGTACAAGTGATAGCATGATAATAACTTTACATTGGGCTGCTCATGGTGGTAATTTTCCTATCAATATTTTTATTAGTAAAGATAGAGTAGTAGTTTCCAGAAATGCCTTAATTAATGAGTCAAGTCTAAAAAGTATTAATATTCCTGATAACGCCAAAGGAAAACAATTATATTTTTGGTTATTTATTAGAAATGATGCTATGAAATTTATTTTCAGTGGTCTCTCTAAACAGATCACTGTAACTCATCCTCAATTTCAGAGTCTAAATCATGAATTTAGTATAATCTATGTGTCAGATTCTCCTTTCACTATTAAGAGAGGTTTAACAACCAAAAATATCTATAATTTGAATAGTGATGCTTATGGAGATATCAAAGAATATGAAAAGAGTGAAGGAACAATTATTTAAAAATATTTAATGTCTTATACAATATATGGGCTTCACTAATGGAGAACAAGAACTAGAGGCAAAAGCAGTTAAAGGCGAAAAGGGATATAGAGGTATTGGTTTCTCTTTGATACCCGACCAGCATTACCATATTAAAAACAAAAGATTAACTAATGTATCCACTCCAGTAGATAACAGTGACGCGACCACTAAAAAATTCGTCACGGATTTATTAAAAACAAAAACTGGTACGGCATATGTCAACAATGAGTTAGCTAAAAAAGCAAACGTGACAGATGTTCAGACAGCCTTAAGTGATAAGTTAGAATCTAGTGATCTGAACATTATCAAAAACACACTGACTGTCCATCAAAACAATAAAGCTGAAAAGAGCTATTTTGATAATCAATTAGCAAGTAAAGTCAACTTATCTGATTTCAATACAGCGCTAAATCTAAAAAAGAACGCGTCAGACATAACAGCCTTGTCTAATACAGTAAATTCACTAGTGCAAAACAAAACAGACACAGCAGATTTTAACGCTCTTGTTCAGAATATAAATGATTATATTATCTTTCCCAAACCTAAAGTTACCATTAATGCTGAAGAAAATGGTGATATCAATTACAACGCTTTTGAATGGTCTTTTGGAAATGGAGCAACTACACAATACACAGGCTTTCCAATACCAGTATCGTCTAGAATTTTGTATTGTGCTTTGTCATCTAATTTAAGCAATAACCCTCCAGATGTAATTACTGTCGCAATAATTGTAAATGGTAATGAAGTAGGAAACGATTATTATATTACAAAACCTTCTGGACATTTCTCAGCTGTAGCCTCTTTCAATCCACCGATTGAATTAAGTCCAGGAGATCGTGTTAATTTTAGAAGTAAAACTAATACCAATGTCACACATAGCATAATAAGTCTAATCATAGGACTTGACTTATAATTTTGTAGAAGAATGAGCACAAGAGATAGTAAAGAAACGCGTTTCCCTTTGTCTGTTGCAACAGACAGTGCGTGGGTAGTAAAGAAACGCGTTTCCCTTTGTGTGTTGCAACAGACAGTGCGTGGGTAGTAGGGAAACACGTTTCCCTTTGTCTGTTGCATCAGAGTGTGTGTGGGCAGTAAGGAAACACGTTTCCCTTTGTGTGTTGCAACAGACAGTGCGTGGGTAGTAGGGAAACACGTTTCCCTTTGTCTGTTGCATCAGAGTGTGTGTGGATAGTAGGGAAACACGTTTCTTGCATTTATAAATAATTTTCTTGTAATTATTTATAAATATGAGTAGAAAAATTTGCGATTTCAATCATATTTCACCAGACTTGAATAGCGATCAACTCAATGAATTGATGGGTTATTACAAAACAATTCATCGAAAATGGTTTTTATATAAGAAAGCTCATAGGTATTACAGAAATATTAAATATGCAGCAAGATTGTTTACAGGAGCCATCGCCGGAGGCGGTATTGCATCAGCTATTGTCTCGGGATCTATTTTGACTATTATTTCTCTTGGTGGTTCTCTGCTAATTGAATGTTTGCTTGACTATAAGAACGTTAATGAAAACATGAATAACTGCAAGTATGCTTTCCAGAGCTATGCCCATATGCTTGTCCGAATAAAGAGTGCATTAAGGCGAGGTAGCTTTAATAATGCAGATCTTATTACTGATATTGCTAATTTAGATAATTTCTTTGTTGATATGTGTCCTTATGTTGGTAAGTATGAAAAGTACTATTATAAAAAGTATAGTGAATAACAGCAAATAAAAAATTGAGTGTCTATTTTACATTATATGGATACTGAAAAAGAAGCAACAATAGCTAGGTCTTATTATAAGTTTCAAAATGGTCTTTTAATAAAGCCTAAAATTATTCCATATTTTCATTCAGATTATGAAATTAATAGAAAATATATAAAATCTCAAGAATTAAATTGGGAAATATTTATGTTTAAAAAGAAGTGTAATGAAAAAAATAGGTTTAATAAAAATTTTGCAAATTCACTTAATAAATCTTACTTAAATTATTATTTACAAGATCTTTATCCTTATTATATAAGCTATTCAGAACTCAATAAAATAATAAGATTATTGTATAGATGACCTATGCTATGATCGAGCTGGTTCTCCACCTCCATGTCTTTGTGGTAGACATTATAGTGATAGAGGGTTTGGTATGAGTTGTGGATGTGCGCTAGCCTCTGTTTAGCAAAATGACTCCACCCACCCCTTTCTTTACGCTATTAGCAAAATTTAAAGACTCGCCCCACATTTGCTTTGTGGGCTCGCTACCCCACTTTCAACACTACTCACTATAACAAGACTTGACCAGGCCGGGGTTGACGCAAAGCAAATTTGCATAATTACAACCATAAGAACGAACAAAGCTTGACATCCTACATAAGGATAGCTCAGCCTAACAGAAATAAACGTCCTTGCTCGGACATTCTGATGTGTAAAATGCCGCGTGTAGTAGCTGTTCAACCAATTATGCCAAACTGTCGGTCAGTTTAGCAATTTTTCTATTAATTTCAACACTCAAAAATAAGCTTTGTCGAACTTTCCTTTCATGTCTTCTTAATTTCTAGTCAGCTATCAGGCTATTGTGCATTTTTATTGAGGGAAAAATAAAAGCTATTTAAGTTGTAATAGCTCACGTGATTGTTCAGACTGTTTTGTTGTCACTTTTTTCAGTTTTTATTTTCTCAATGCTCTCCAAAGTGATATTTATAGTAATTGAGTTGTCCTTGGGCATAAATATCTTTTAGCCCCTTCTCAAGCTCATTTTAGCCCTCGCTTATCTGCTCGGCTACAGACTTTCACCAATCGTAAGCTCCGTTACATCTTAGGGGTGTGATGGCCAAAGAAGATCTCCAATGAGGGGTTGTGACAGCGTATCAAGCAGGGGAGGTTTAAAGTTACTATGCGGTGACGAAAATGGGGATGGATGTGCCACACTCTGAGGAAATCTGCCATCAATATCACCTGCCTGTTCCTTGAGTGGAACCCTCAGGGGAATAGGAGGTAAGACAGACTATGGAGGTCATGGAGGAAAACCATACAGCAGATGTCCGGGATGTCCGGGAATTAAGCGAAACGGACTGCACAGAAGCCGGCCTATGGAAATCAGCACTGGTCCCCCTAGGCTCCGGACGGAGTGAAGAGGATGCTGCTAAGGCTAAAATGAGTCTAAGTCAGGCCCAGAACGTCTTTATGCCCAAGAACATAAACTCTATTGTTGTAATGTACAAAGGTGTATTTAAGTTATGTTCTTACTGGTGTTAGCAAATATTTTACTTCAGATTACGATTTACACTGTACAGCGGTTAGGTCGAACCTGTACCATTTAACAATTAGATTATGAGCTCGGGATTTCTATGAGGTGATAGTTGATGAGGTCGAAGGCCGAATCAACTATCACTTCATAGAAATCGAGAGGTAATAATCAAACTGTTTTAATAGAATTCATACTAAAGTTTACTTGAAATAACGGTTTCCGTATTATTACACTTTGCACCTTAAAAAGATCGCCTGGATTGAGCTGGCATTTAAAATTGAAGTCGTGCACGCTAGCGCATCCTTTTTTTCAATAATTTAGCTTTTTTAAGTCAAGAAACCGTAAATTTCCTTCGTTTAGTCTTCTCAGGATTTTAATTATCTATTTTCATCAAAATTTTTCTCCAAAACCTTGAACACTAATTTGAGGCATGCCGCTACAGGAAAATTTAGTGCTGAACAATAAAGAATATAGAGTGATTCTGTCGAGAAACTATCGGCTTATAGTTGCCCCGGGGAAATTTGATGTTCTTAAAACAAATTTAAGAACATCAAATTTCCAAGGGGCAACTAGCAGACCGATAGTTCCGAGACATAAACACTCTATATTCTTTATTGCTCAGCACTCAATTTTCCCGTAGCGGCATGCCTCAAAATCGAAAACGACTAGAATTTATTATATAAGTTTCCAACCGCTAGGTGTTTCGTTTTTCCCGTTGTATCCTCTTCAGATGATATTACATCTATACATGTATAAACAATTTTATATGTATAAAGAAGAAGCCCTCTAAAGAGGAAACCTCGAATCTTGAAACGTGTCCGCCCGCTTGACGTTTTACTGTATTGTAGTTTACCGCAGTATTTAGTCCAATAAAATACTTCCCTGGCTCTCTTCTAACTATAATCGACATGGGGCGATAAATTCTTTTCATCTTATCTAAACAAAACTGTAGGAGAAAGCTACCTTTGATGAGGCACTTCCGCTGAGCGGGCACTATCGTCTTATGGTCGCCCTAGGGCATTCTATTGACAGGTAGTGCCTGCGCGAGATCATACCACGTGATCATTTTTGACCAATTACGACAAAAGAAAATTTAGTGGTGAACTATAATGGCTGATAGTATGCAATAGCTCAGCCAATTAGATTACAGCATTTGCATTAGTATACTAGTAAAATTATACTAATTAACAATAGGCCATTTCCGAGTTCCCTTGTGCCTCTGGATCAAAACGAGTCGCATTGCGAAACTTTTCATATGAAAATGAGTTCTGCATCCAGTTTTATTTTCATGCAAATCAAAGTCATTTTAATAAAATAATTTGGTTTTATCAACTGAGTTGATAATGTGAATTAGCCACCGTAAAGAGATTCAGAAGCTGACGTTTCGAGCGCTAGCCCTTCGTGGGAGGGAATCCGGAGCGATTGGCCCTGACGAAGGGCTACCGCTCGAAACGTCAGCTTCTGAATCTCTTTACGGCGGCTAATTCACATTATCAACTCAGTTGATAAAACCAAATTATCTTGCAATACTCCCACCGACGCAGCACCACAGTTTCTTTAGAAGCTTACCCCCTTTACTCTTTTTAGTAAGAATGGTTTCGCACTTTGACTAGCTTTGAAACAGAGGCACAAGGAAACTCGGAAATGGACAATTGGATCCGTAGCCCGAAAAGGATACGGATCAATAGCCCATGAGGCAAGGCCGAATGGGCCATTGACACTTGGCCCTTGAGGGCAAAGGGTTCCATTGTTTTATCATCAAACTAGTCGGGCAAAAAAGGCATTAATGAAGTTAGCAAATGAACGTTGAAGAAATATTTATTTCGGAATAAAATGAAAGAAAAACCGCTGAATTTCGCCACCCGATGTAAGGAACTTAAACACTGACGACGGGGATGCCAGGGACGACGCCTAGCAAAAAAATGGATTCAAACTAAACTAAACTAAACCCGTTCAGAGCTCAAATCTGTCTAAAAACCTGCTCAAACTAAATATGTAATGCCAGCTATTAATTCCATAAGGAAATCCAAAATATTTGCCGTCGTAGTCTAACTTGGTGAATTCACGTTGTTGTTTGGCAGAGAACGGCAACAAAATGTACAAAGAGATATAACGCACGTGCACAGCCATTGTTCTGCTCATTAAACCTCTTTTTTAGCGGCGTTCCTGTTGCCGTTGCTTTCGTGGTTTGCTTAAGTTCCCTGGAACTATTACTGATACTCCTCTAGTGAGGTAGCTAATTAAAATGCTTGATTCACATTAGTCCACTACTCTCGTTCGGGATGACAAATTCGTTAAAATGTTTGTCTCAAAAAGGAGGTTAGTGAGGCTAATTTAAACACGAACAAAACAATAGTATTAATTTAGCCATTTTTTCATATTTTTGCATAATTAGTAATCTTAAATGACATTAGTAATGGAATTAGGACTGAGTGGAGTCCAATTCGGTCTGTAATTATACGAGTGATAACAAAATCGGACGACCGCGAAGCGGGAGTCTGATTTGTTCATCACGAGTATGATTACAGACCGCATTGGACGACAAGAAGTCTTATTACCAGTTAATCATAAAAATTGCAATTTTCGAGAAAAGAATAGCCAACTTACGAAAGAAGGGGAAAATTCGCATTAAAATACCTACAAAGGAGATGAAAAACCACCTACAGGTAATTGGGCCCCAAAAACACAAAAACAAGCGCGCGCACGCACGTCATTACAACTTTGAATGTGATTGGTTGATTTAAACTACAACTTCGAATGTCATTGGCCTATTGAACTGTCCGATAACAAACTGTCCAATAACAAAGTGTCCAATAACAAACTGTCCGATAACAACTTGGCAAGCGAATTATTGGAAAAATAGGAGTTTTTTAAACCAATCACAATCGAGGAATTTGTAATTTTTATGATTAATAATCATATGACGCGTAGTTCCCCGCGCACCATTTCTTAGAAACCCGTACATATTGAGGTCTTGTATCACGCCCCTACTCGTCATAGTGATAGGAGGGAGCCTAACTCTTAAGAAGACCACGCCGGCAACGGCAACGGAAATGATCACTGAACAAAAAAATTTAATACCTTATATATCTTGGTACATTTCTTTACCGTCCTCTGCAAAACAACTACGTGAAATGACCATATTCTGCGTTGGCTCGAGAACGTAAGCCACGATGGCTAGTTTTTAACGTGTTCTTCAAATTTCATTGCTTTGTTTCGGATTTAGTTTTGCGATAGTTTTGCCAGTTAAAAACAAAGTAATGACATTAGAGTATCACGAGATTGGTAATTAAAATATGTATTCATGTTTGATCGACGTTGTCTCCAGCGTCGCCCTTGTGGTCTCTCCGGACTAGATCTTCCGATGCTCTACCGACTGAGCTACGAGGCCAGTATGGGAGAAGGTCGGGGTAATTTAGATAGTGAATCGCGATAAATGTTCAAATGCTATAGATATATAGTATGGGAAACACGTAGCACCCGTGAAATAGGAAGTTAGAGAGAGAGAGAGAGAGAGAGAGAGAGAGAGAGAGAGAGAGAAAGTTAAAGGAAACTCAGCACTGGACAACTTCTGAGGAAAATTTCCCTGAGCGGGATTTGAACCCACGTCCACCTGATCACCAGTCGGGTGTGATGACCACTACACTATCAGGACAACCATGCTGGCAACATGGCTGATTAATCACTTAATGTGTGGCATTTTCGTGGGACTCCCTGAGGGCCAGTTTTTCTATGTGATAACGCTGGATCAACATGTGATTCACAGGCGGACAAGGGTAATTAATGTAATGAGTAAGTTAAGTAGATCCCTTAAGCCAACAACGTATCACCCCCAGGAGGATCGCAAATGGTTTCACAGTCCAAGCTGAGGAGAAATTGAGAGAAAGTTATATATATATAATTTTTATATCGTCGACTTTGGAGAGGTTTGCTTGGCGCGCCATTTCAATTTCTCTAGCATCGTTTTCATAAATCCAGACATATATTTCTACAGAACATGACTGAATGACCCGGAAAGGCCGAAATGTCATAGTTTCGAATTACTATTGATCTTTCTAAGGCATCTGGAAGCAGACTAGTCCCATTCCGGGCCTTTTTTGCACTATTCTGTGCCAATGACTATTTCCACAGAACATGACTGAATGACCCGGAAAGGCCGAAATGTCATAGTTTCGAATTACTATTGATCTTTCTGAGGCATCTGGAAGCAGACTATTCCCACTCCGGGCCTTTTTTGCACTATTCTGTGCCAATGACTATTTCCACAGAATATGACTGAATGACCCAGAAAGGCCGAAATGTCATAGTTTCGAATTACTATTGATCTTTCTAAGGCATCTGAAAGCAGACTAGTCCCATTCCGGGCCTTTTTTGCACTATTCTGTGCCAATGACTATTTCCACAGAACATGACTGAATGACCCGGAAAGGCCGAAATGTCATAGTTTCGAATTACTATTGATCTTTCTAAGGCATCTGGAAGCAGATTAGTCCCATTCCGGGCCTTTTTTGCACTATTCTGTGCCAATGTATGTCTGGATTTATGAAAACAGTGCTAAAGACCTCGATTTCACCTTATTTTGACTGCTCTTTTAGGCCAAATAAGGGCTACGTAAAGGGGAGAAAAAGAGAAAGGACGGCAAGAAAAGCAAGATAAACGGGTGGAGAAGGAGAAAAAAGACTGACTTTCCTTTTAATTTTTATATCGTCGACTATCATGACTATGGAGATAGTTTCTGGCGAGAAAAAAACGTTTGCTTAGCGAGCGATTTCAATTCTTTAGCACCATTTATGACTGCGCTTTTAGGCCAAATAAGAGCTACGTAAAGGGGAGAAAAAGGTAAAGGACGGCAAGAAAAGCAAGATAAACGGGTAAAGAAGGAGAAAAAAGACAGACTTTCCTTTTAATTTTTATATCGTCGACTTTGGAGAGTTTCTGGTGAGAAAAAAAAGGTTTGCTTGGCGCGCCATTTCAATTTCTCTACCATCGTTTTCATAAATCCAGACATATATTTCTACAGAACATGACTGAACGACCCGGAAAGGCCGAAATGTCATAGTTTCGAATTACTATTGATCTTTCTAAGGCATCTGGAAGCAGACTAGTCCCATTCCGGGCCTTTTTTGCACTATTCTGTGCCAATGACTATCTCCACAGAACATGACTGAATGACCCGGAAAGGCCGAAATGTCATAGTATAAGTAGGCAATACTGATTATACACCAAATCCCCCTCGGGGTATTACTCCTTTAAAGGAAATTTGGGACTCCCACAGGCCAATGCAAATTTGACCTCGACACCCAAACATATTATAAAAAAAATAGTTTCCTATTTCATGGGTGCTACGCGGTTCGCATACTAAATATCTATACCATTTGAGCATTTACCGCGATTCACTATCAAAAATTACCCCGGCCTGCTCCCATACTGGCCTCGTAGCTCAGTCTGTAGAGCATCGGAAGATCTAATCAGAAAGTCCTGGGTTCAAAACCCGCCGAGGTCAAATTTTCTTTGGCCCGTGGGGAGTACCCGCGGTAATACCCAAGGGGGATTTGGTGTATCGGCAGTATTGCCTACTTAAATTACTTAAACTAAATTCTGCGATGTCTGGAGAACGTAAATCATTACGGCTAGTTTTTAATTTTTTTTTTTTTTGTTCAAATTTATTGCTGTGTTTCGGATTTAGTTTTGCGATCGTCTTGACAGTTAAAAACGAAGTAATCAACAATTAGACCCGAAGCCCGAAAGGGCTACGGGTCAATAGCCCATGAGGCGAAAGCCAAATGGGCTATTGACCTGTGGCCCTTGAGGGCGAAGGGTCTAATTGTTTTAGTATCACCCAACTAGTCGGACAGAAAAGGCAATAACAAAGTTAGCAAATGCAAGTTTAAGGAATATTTATTTGGGGGAAAAAACGAAAGAAAAACTGGCGAATTTCGCTACTCGATGACTATTACTATTAGACCCCTAGTAGTGGATCCAATCAAAGTGCAGGATTTGCATTAGTCCACTAGTTGGGTGATACTAGGTGACATTAAAGTATCGCGAGATTCGTAAGTAAAATATATATTCATGTTTTAAATGAGTTATAAATGTGAATATTCTAACAACAAACAGACGGTCTTGAGAGGACACTTTTAGTGGAACTTCATCGAAGAATTTATTGTTCACAAAAGAACATCGTGAAGAAAACAAAACAAGTTGCCGTAGAGTCATTCTAGACAACAAAACTGCAGGAGCCAACATCTGTGCTGTTAACATTAATTCTCTAGTTCTCCCTTAAGGTTGTTTAAGAAGATCCGAGAGCTCGATAAATAGCTTGAAACGACAGCGACAGCCTTTATCGAGTCTTTAGATCAGATGAAGAAGATTTGTGAACAATTTCAGTGAAGCATGAAGGAAAATGAGAGACCAAAGAAAGTTTTTTTTTTCATCTTTTTCTAGCTCCCTACACCGGCACGGACCTGTTCTCCCCCTGAGACTCATCGATTACATTGATCTCTTCAGATTGACTATCATTCTGTCCGGCAGATAACACTGGCTAATGGTAACTACGAAGAAATCCACCTCGCGCTGCCATGTTTTTGCGGCTTATCTCACCTCGGCTAGCTAGGATAGCCCGGCACGAACCGCTTACATGGTAAAAAGCTATCCTGCGTAGGCGGGGGACCCGGGCAAGTAGAGTGTCCCGGGTAGGCGAGCTACCCTGTCTAGCATGTAAACGCTTCAATATGTTTTCTAAAGAAACGTATGAGAAGTTAGCCCCTTTATGGTAGCTTGGGTAACCGGGGCACCCTCCTTCCATGTAAACAGGCCATTAGTCACTCGTTAAAGTTGTGATGATTTAGACATATTTTTGACAACATTATGTCAACTTGCTGACGGCTTTTATAGGCACGTTAGCCAACGAAAAAGGAATAATTGGAACA
>JAEMPF020019654.1:2500-12513 GCA_022496165.2 Catalaphyllia jardinei | reverse complement strand
CGCATTGTACACATCCACGAGGTCTGGCATTTTCCAGAAGAACAACGCCAAGAAGGGCTCTTTGCTGACTATGTCAACACATGGTTAAAAATAAAACAAGAATCAGCGGGGTATCCTGGATGGGCGCAGACTGATGAACAAAAACAGCAATACGTCAGCGACTACCAAACCAAAGAAGGCATCACCTTAGATCCTCTCCTTGTCGAAAAAAATCCAGGACGTAAAGCTACAGCTAAATTGATGCTCAACAGCTTCTGGGGCAAGTTTGGCGAAAATCTTCACAAGAAAACCACAGAAGCAGTCACCACACCAGCTCATCTCTTTGCCCTAGTGTCAGACACCCTCACAGACATCCACACGGTCCGCATTTGTTCACAAGATTCCTTGGAAGTGGTCTACTCGAATTTGAGGGAAAACCAGCGCGACAACGGACGTGTCAACATTTTCATTGCCGCTTTCACGACCTGTTGGGCCCGTTTAAAGTTATACTCCTATCTAGAACTGCTACAACAACAGGTACTGTACTTCGACACAGATTCCGTCATTTTCTCCAGGAAGCCTGGTCAACCCGACATTCCTCTGGGAGACTTTTTGGGCGAAATGACCAACGAATTGGATGATGGAGATTACATCATCGATTTCACCTCAGCAGGACCCAAGAATTATGGATACAAGACCAAAAACGGCAAAGTGTGCTGCAAAGTGCGAGGGTTCACCCTCAATGTTCGTGGTCAACAACAACTTAACTACCACATCATGCGCCAGAACCTTCTGGAGGAGTTGACGGATCCTCTTGGGGAACGCAGAAACATCGACGTCGTCAATCCCAATTTCTTCACCAGACATCCGGCCACCAAACAGCTCAAAGTGGGTCCACGCACCAAACGATATGGATTGGTGTTTGACAAACGTGTGGTCGATCCGGACACCTTCAAGTCCTATCCTTATGGATACACACCATCTGAGTTCAATGATGAAGACATGGAAAATGCTGAAACGTTGATGGAATTGTAAACAGTTTTCCCAGCCTTTCACGTAAGCGCACACACCACGTTGGACATTGCTGTCTTTTTTCTCCCTCAACGCACAGACTAATGATATACGTTAATTGTGAAAAATGTTTATGGGCGTCCTCCCACTAAGGGAGTGGACACAGGTCCCTCTTGTAAAGAATTAGGACTTTTTTATAAATACAATTGTTTCACATTTGATTTACATGTGTGTAGATTGATTCTCGAGTCCGAGGGGACTGATCCCAGGACTTCGAGTCCAGTGGGCAATTTTCTCACCCCAAAACAAACTCCTATTTATCAAAGTTAGTCACGTGGATTTTGAAGTCGAAAACCTGGCGTGATTTGTGTCGCCATGGAAAATCTGTAAGACCGATACCAGTCCTCCGTTGAGGCTGATGGGTTGTTTTCCAACATGGCCGACTTACACGGGCACCGCCATCTTGAATTCTTAATTCATCTCCTGATTGGTCCGATTTTTCAAGACGCCATCTTGGATTTGGAAAACAATAGAGTCTATTGTTCTCGAAACAATAGCCTATTGTCTTTCTCGGCTCCTGATTGGTCACCGGTCATATAAGCGTGCATTAGTAGTTTTCACCAAGAGAAAATGAGGTGAGAGAACACATCCCCGTGCTCTATGATAATCTTTTTTAATCTATATTAAGCTTTGCGTCACGCTGTCAAAGTTATTTTTAGTCTAGGCCCACGATCACGCAATGGCCAACGGTCATCAGGTTGTGTCCATCCAAATAACAACGGGCTAAAAGAAAAAAGAAATCAGTTTCTTCAGTTGAACTGCCGCACTGATAGCATTGGAAATCAATCCCAGCATGAATAATGAATGATTAACACAGAGTGCCAAGACTCGAATTTCTAACCTGCTTGAAAGTCGTTTCTCGGAAAGTGCCGAAAGGATTGAAGCGAAAAGCATCTCTCTCGAAAGGTATTTTAAAGCGCACGACGGGTTAAATATTTGTTTCGCGTGTGATAGAACTTTCACTCCAAAAAAAAAAACGGTGCAAATCTTTGTTTATTCAATATCGGAAGTGCTGTGTAATATTTAATGCTGACTACAATTGCATTCCAATTAACACGCACGAAAGTCGTTTCTCGAAAAGTGCTGAACGGATTAAATCGAAAAACATCTCTTTAGAAAGGTTATTCAAAGCGCAGGACAGCTTAATGCTTGATTCCCGTTTGTTAGAACTTTCGGTCCGAAAATCCTGGTGCAAATGTTTGCATATTTAATTTCGAAATTGCTTTGTAACATTTACCCGAGTTTAAGGGATGGAAAAAGTGCTTCTCTGGAACGAACTAAAACATCGTTTGGATCGGTAGAGACCCTGACAGAGACCTATCTGGAAAGCTTTTTGAAACTGCTGGTCAGGAAAATTATCTTCTATGTGTTTATCGTGAGTTTTACGTCGGAAATTAGTCTTGTCATTTCTCTGCATGATTGGTTCACATTAGGCGCTCTAGCTGCTGACAAGAATTGCATTCATAACACGCTCTAAAGTCATTTCTGAACGGCCTAAACAGAAAAAGATCTCTTTGGAAAGCTTTTTCAAAGCGCCAGGCAGTTAGAATTATTCTTCCTTTGACCTTACGAAATGCGCTTCGAAAATCCGACGAAAAGTTTCTTGCGCAATTGAATAACTGTTATTACGGCATTTAAATTGGCCAATCAGGTGTCTTTTCTTAAAATAGCCTCGCAGCTTGACCACGCGCTAAAATATTTAATTAGATTGAAAAAGATTATCATGGAAAGAGGCCCATGTATAGGGGATGTGTTCTCTTAGATCATGGTCTCTTGGTTTCCCTTGTTGAAAAACGAAAAGGCGTTGACTGTTGTAGTTTTCACATTATCTTAATACAGAGCGCGGAACGGTAGAAAAATTGGTTGAGGCTTTGAACCTCATGATGGTGTCGATAACAATATATATATCTTTAAAGTTTGACTTCATCGTGATTTGATAACGACTCCTCGACGACAAAGGGTAAAACACTTTAATGTGCTTTAAAAGAATTCAACCTAACTATAAGGCTTCGTGTTAAACTCCCGTCAAGATATGAGTAACTATGGCTACAGTACAGTCTTATGATCCGGGAAAAAATTACAAATAGACGAAGACAAAATGAAACGAAATCCACCATTGATACCTTGATATATAGGAGAGACTTTTAACGCGTTTTTAAACGGGTTGAAAAAGCTTTGATCATTGAGGGAAGTGAGGTAGAACACAGCCCTTCATTGTTGGGTCTAAACTTCATAATCTGCGTGTTTATGTGTTAAGTAAATGTCTTATTTCTTTCCAAGGCTCATGAACTGAGGGCCAAAAATATTATTAGGGGTTACAGACTCTATTAAACCAATTTTGATGAACATCTGAAATTCAGCCTATCACAGTAGACCTGAGCACGAGGCTCTGGGGAGTAAACCCCACAAACTCTGTAGTTATTTTTCAGATCCTCGTACTGAGGTCTGTTACTTTAGGCTGAATTTAATTTATTGACATTGATCTATTTTGTATAAAATCTCACGTAGCCAAGGAAAATGGTTTATAAGAGATTTGTGGAGAAGAATCGACGCCGACTACGAGGATGTGATTAAACATTCGTGTCAGAAACTGATAAGTGACGATAATCAGGGCATTTTTATTAATAAGAGAGTTGAAAAACAAAACGACACCTGAGTTGTAACAAAGTTGCTACTTTTAATTTTACCAGGTCTTAAAATTCACAGTAGTAATTTTCATAGAACCAATATAAAGATTTCATTCGAAGCCAAAAAATGCTAACTATCAAATATGGAAAACACCTCTGCCTTTTTTCTATAATTTTTTTGAATAACATTATCCTACCCGCCTCCTACAATGTTTTTATTATTAATAAAAGCATTAAATCCAGCATGAATGAGCATACTTAAGTTGCCAAATGTACTTAGTGCGACACTCGCGCGAGCGACGTCTTTTCTTCTTGGACGTTTTGCTATGCAATGAGTAAGGCGTCATAATCATATTATGGTAAATTATCATAAGCGGGTAAATTATACATGCAACGAGTCTCAATATTCTAGCTTTTACAGCAATTAAGACAGCTAGGTAGTCAAAGTTTGGATTATGCTCTACACTAAATTAATCACTATGTATTCAGCGCTGGAACAGCAAAGTTTGCAATTGTGTCGTCAACATTTCTCCAATGGATAGTGATTTACCCGTTGATAGCGTTATCCACACTCGGACAAGGTGCAGTTTAGGCATAGAACCTTGTGCTCAGGAATTGGCCCTTTGCTGCTTAGCCATCAAGTGACCTACTTTTTTCATAACATTATGGGCGGCAACTTTAAGAATGCTAGAAATGGAAAAGGCGTGTCGAAAATATCAAAATGGCCAAGTTTGAAGCTCCTGGCATTAAAGAATGAGATGTTATGACCGTTTGAATTTCAAAAAAGCTGAGAACATTTGTATGGAAAAAGTTGCTGGAGAGCGAGACCAGCATCATTTTCCACAGACATACTCTAAATTTTCCAAAAATTCAAACTGACATATAATTTACTCCTGAATGCCAGGGGCCTCAAACGTGGCCATTTTGGTATTTTCGCTATGCTCTTTCCATTTCTGGTATTCTTTAAGTCACAGTTCATAAAATGCAATACTTTTAGGAAAATTGAGGTCAAGTGATCCCAGCTGCAAAGGGCCTTTAGTAGAGAGTTTCCATGCATTAAAAAAATAAACAATCCAATGAAAAAAGCAACACACGTTCCCTCAAAAACTAAGCAATTGATTTGACAGGTGCCAAATGGTATGAAAATGTCTTGTAAATATCTTTCATGATCCTTCAAATTCGTCACTTTTTTTCTACGTCATCAGGTCAAATTAACATAGTCCTTGTCATCATAAAGATCCAAATTCAAATATGTCTGAAAATCAAAGAATAGATAAGTAAAGATATTAGACCTTCCACGTTCTTGTGTCTCTGCTGATCAGTGTAACGGCCGTATATTAAGGGAGTATTGCTAGCGATAATACATTTTTATGATTCTTCTCTGCCTGCCAATGCTTCAGTTTGGGCCATAAATTCTTACTCGCCAGCTATTTCAAACTGTTTCGAGTAGAGAGGCCTAAATGTTGTTCCTGATTCATACCAAAGCCTCTTATTAGTTTACCATCTAAAATCAATGAGTAAATTGATAAGCAATCGGTGCGTTTAGACAGCCAGCGTACACACTAAAGTATGTTGTCGGTGATTTGGTAGCCGGCATTATAACCACATCTGAAAATTACAACATAGCAATACGTCGTAGTAAAATTTGACCGCGAATATCTAGCTGGACTTTGTCTTAGTAGATATGCTTTTTATTTACCTCCCCGGCCCCTTGCTCCCTCAAAAGAGAGGCCTGTAGACACTTTGGATAAACGCCACACAAATTGAGCTAAATTGCGACGGCTTAAACAGTGATTTCTAATGGGTAGGCTATACTGACATATGTTAAAGCACTCAGTTACAAACCTTGTGGTCATCCAGAAGTCTTCTGACCGCGGAGCAAAGTCAGCGGAAGGTAGGCCGCTTTTTAGGCTGCTCCTCCCAACACTCGGTCATGATGGCGTACCTACATAGGTTTATAAAGTTTCAAATAAGTTTCGCCATCTACACAACTTTAGTTTAGTGAGTGAGAGTGAAATTCAGAGCAGTGGAATGCACTTACAGTTCGGCAGAGATATGTCTTGGTCTAGGCATGCGGTAGTCGGTCTGCAACAAGGCAGCCACTTGTTGGGAAGGTAGGCCAGGATACGGTGATTCACCTTAAAACATTAAAACGTACTTGGCAATATTTTACAATTAATGCGTCGTCTCTATGGAAACAATTTGTTTCCCAAGAATATCAATGTCTGAGATGTGAGCCGGAAAACAAAATGAGATGCGGTCCATTGATAATCAAAGCAAAGAGATTACTATGAGTAGTCCAAGAGAATAACATAAAATGACGTCCTTCAATCAGCATAGGCTGGTAACAGTAGACTGTTACTCCGACGTCACAAATTTTGCTGTCTAGGCCTGCTTAGACTTTTTTGGTGAGAAAAACTTTTACTGTTAGATGTCATGTTGGTTGGGGCACAGCGCGGAAAACAATCGATTGATTGATTGATTCATCAAATTATTAAGCTGCATGTGACCTTAGTTATCACTGATTTATTCTTGCAATCACCTGGGTTCGTCTCGTGTAAACATCTTCCTCAAAACCACGTGCCAATCCAAAGTCGGAAATTTTGCAGACTTTGTTCTCACCGTACCAGTACATTGCGGGCGGCCAAGTCACGATGAACAACCTGAAACACAGAGCAACGTGAATCAAAATTTTTTTTAGATCAACTACTCATTTCTCTTGAATCTGATCATGCATGCGTCTTATTAACTCTAACACTGATCCTAGTATTTCAAAATTTTGATATATTGAGTTCAGCGAAGAGTATATAATCCTAATTTTGAGTCATAATCTGATATCAATCTGAGTTCTTGACTTAAAAAAATGTATTTGCAGGTCCGTAGCAGAGGGAGGGGCAGGCGGGGCTCGGGGCGCCCCCCCCCCCCCCCCCCTATAGACATTTTCAGACGAATTAACTTCTGCTACAAAAGTGGAATTTTGCTACTAAAATAGAGAGCTGTCAATGGAAGCTACAGTTTCAAAGTATTGTTGATCATACATGGCTATGTGCAAACAAACTAAAACACATTTTCTAATGTTCTATTCTTATATAAAAAAATTAAATTAGTAGCGAAAGAAGTAGCGAAAGAGAGCGGGCCAGCGCTGGAGAAGGAGGCGAAACAGTATACTGAACAATGCTGGGAATTATAGCGAATCAGGGGCAGATGAAAAAATACCGAACATTGCCGTGAAGTAAAGCTAATGACACTGCCATGAAGCAAAGCTAGTGAGGGCTGTAAGCTATAGGAAAGGAGGCGAAATACCATACCCATCAACCTCATGCTCAGAAGACCACAGTCTTTCCCAAGTTTAAAATTCGCGCGTCAAGATGCTGTGCAGCCGTGCAAGGAAAGGTTACATGATCAGGTGATCACAAGAGCAACCAAACCTGTTTGTGTGTGTGTGAGATTACAAAACAGTAAACACAGCAGGAAAATGTGGTTGATTCCTTGATTAGTCAAAAAGACTACTTCAGTTCAGTCTTCACAACTTTTGCTGCGAGTTTCTGCCTGACGGAAGATTCACACTGGCCGAAGTGAATCGCCAACTTGCGGTAAGTGATAAACTGATTTGTTGTGCCTCGGTGAGATAGCGAAGCTTATTTTCAACTGGAATCCTTTTTCAGTCTTCCTTATTTGAAGCCATACTGTGAGACATTTTAGAATTTATGAATTACATCCTTATAATTTCGCTCATCTCTAAGCGCTTCAAGCGATAACACTAATAGTGGAGGTTGTTCTAAGTTACACATGTAAAAAAATTAAGCTTGGGAGAGTTGAAAAGACTGACCTCCGCTCCGCGGACTACCTACTGACCCCCACTCCGCGGACTACCCCACGGACTACCCCAAGGACTACCCTACGGCCTACCCCCACGGACTACCCTAAATAAACAAACAAATGTACTTTAATAGGGCAAAGAGACACAAAAAAACCTACTTGTTCCACCTACATGATCATAACTGCAGCAACTGTATGAAAAACTGTCACCATTTTCTCTTCACCGACTTCCTCGACCCAGTCTTTTTTCACTTTTCACCCCATTCTTCATCGGTCACATGCCAAAACCCCGTTTTCTGAATAGGCTGTTGAATACTTTCTTTTTAATCTGCTTCCAGTGTTTGCCATCCACATTGACATTTCCTGAAGAAAAAGTTCTTTTGAATCTTCCTTATATTTGGAGAAATATATATCATCGAAGATGACACCCCTACATTACAAACAGGTGAACTAAATTAATTTTATACTTTTTAGCAAATGTTAATGTCGATGGCAAACACTGGAAGCAGGTAAAAGATATTGATATTCAACATTGCCAGGGGCTCCTGAATAGTGCTTACCGATCGAAACAGTGTTTTGGTTGGTGGCCGACAGAAGAAATGGGGCTAAATTAAGAAAAGACTGGGTCGCGGAAGTCGGTGAAAAGAAAATGGCGGCTGTTTTTATGATCGTGTAGGTGGAGCAGGCTTCTTGTGTCTCTTTGCCCTGTTAAAGTAAATTTGGGTAGTCCGTGGGGGTAGTTCGTAGGGTAGTCCGCGGAGTAGTCCGTAGGGTAGTCCTCGGAGTGGGAGTCAGCGGGTAGTCCGCGGAGTGGGGGTCAGTCTTTTCAACTCTCCCAATTGAGCTTACTGTAAGCTTAAGTTTCAGACGATTTTCGTCGTCAACTGATATCACCTAAGGTCAAAAAATAAACTTAACCAAAACTGTATGTGTTAACACTGCGTAGCGAGTTTTAAGTTTCTCTGTGTTATTTGGCACTGCCGCTTCGTAGACTGCTAAAATTTGTTCTAATGTAGGTTGTTCTAAAATGTGAATTAAATTGTGATTACAAGGAGATTTCCGCGTTTTGTTACTTCAATTTAGGTACTCGATTTGGCGAAATGCTTGAGTGAATTTTCAGGTTTATTTGTTTGAAGACTAGTCGCCGATAAAATGAATGCAAAGCTAAATTAGGCCGTCAGAAAAAAATGCACACTGGTTGTATTATCCATGCTCATGCTTAAGCGTGAATAATTATCACACTTAAACACTGCAAGCTTAAGCGAGTTTTGTTTTATCTTTTCTTTCTTTGGTCATTCTTCATTGAGAAGGGGTTTACTGTTTGATCTTCATGCAGATGTGCATTGTAGTGATATGCATGTTGCAAATAATGTAGATTTCCTCGTTTTATTTTGTTGTCCAGATGCAGTTAGAACTTCGGTATGGTAAACATGGCTTATAGTCAAAATGTCGAGTAGATGATTATGCATGTAAACCCTATCTGCAAATAAAGCTCTAGTTTGATTTCCTTTTTATAACCATTTTATTAGTGCCACTTCTTTTTGTTGGGGGTACATGGCTCTTATTTTCCTAATGAGAGGTTAATTTCTCCAGTGTAGTATTTAAACTTATGCAAATGTTCCATAGAAGTATAGGAATTAAGTACTAATTAAAAGAAGTTGCAAAGAGCTTTTCTCCTTAATGGAAAGTATAAATAACATTTGGAAAAAGATTAGAGCATAGAAGTCCTCGCCCTGACCATTGCTCAGTATAAAAATAAACTTTACATGCATGTACAAAATGTAGTAGGTGAAAGCCTGCTGCTCTGTCCACTCTCTAGTCTCCCTCTCTGCTCTCTTCTTTGCACTTATTTTTCTATTAACTAACATATTAACTGATTGTCACTAACTGTTTTCTCTGTTGTGTTACTGTTTCGCTAGTTGAAGACTTTCAGGGCTTTTTCCTATCTGGTACCAAATTATTTGTGATATAACTTTGTGAATTATCCATTCTCTTAAAATTTTATCTCGTCAGGGTAATAAAATGCACTCAAAGTGGTCAGTCATTGCTTTCATTCACTACATTATTTTCAGTCACATAACATTATTTTCAGGAAAAAAGCGATATAGTTTTCTTAATTTTCTTTTGCTTTGTTTTAGGAGCATTTAGCAGGCCTTCTAATTGGCCTGTTGGCATTACAATGTACAAGAGAATAATTTTCAAGTGAAGAATTAGATTACTTTTATGGGTAAGTATTTTTAAATAAATTATTTAGCTTTATGTACCAGTCAAATCACAGCTTTAGCATCGGGCATACCCAAGGCATACCCCGGGCATTTGACGCCTTTTCCTTCCAGGGAGTGAAGGCATTTGATCAACAGTCTGGTCTTAATTTCATGTTACGAGTTGCTCTGATTTTACGTGGGTTGGTAAATCATGGTGGAGACGGCGGAGACAAACTTTGACGAGGTAAAATGACGGGACAGAGAGGGAAGCTCAGGGCGTTGGCTGGAATATGTCATGTCCGCAGAAGTTATT
>JAEMPF020019653.1:175-12520 GCA_022496165.2 Catalaphyllia jardinei | reverse complement strand
GGTTACCCTGAAAAATTCAACAGTTGGGTAGATTTAAAAGATTTAGAAGATTTATAGGATTAGATTTTATAATGACCATATGCTAGTGTGCTTATTCCATCATCTAATATATATCTCTTGTCATCATAACATGATAGGCTAATTTTATTTATATCATAATTATAGATTTCATGATGATCTGATCGCATAGTTTTCATTTTTTGGTAAACTATTTTTCCCCCAAATAAAATATCTTTGAAATGATCTATTTTTAACTTGCTCTTTTCAGGGTTATAATTATCTATTAAATATGACTTTACTCCCTTTGCTTTTTTCTTCTCCTCTTTCTTTGATTTATAAGCATACATCTTACTCTTTAAACCAATAAATTCATTTATTGGTGACTTTGGTGATTCATCTTTCATTTTTCCAATCTTTTTTAGGTTCTTATCACAAAATAATTCTTTATCTTTATAACCACTGTTATCAAACTCCACATCTCTATATTTATTAAAATCCCGGTATACATCCTCAGTCTTTATATTATAGAACAATGAATCAGTATCAGTAAATAATAACTTCGCATTATTTCCGTAATGTTTTTTTATAAAATTGTAATGAAAATCAAACATCCGAACTTTACTCAAATCAAGAATACTAACTCCAACATAGATTGGTTTATCGAGAATTATTTTTCGCTTTCTCATGTTAACTGCTGCAAAGTTTTCTGAAAATATTTTGCTTCCGTTAAAGTAAGGATCCTTTGTTAACTTAAGTAATCTATCTCTATCATTAACTAATCTTACATCACATCTCTTTCGCACATTTTCCATTGTCTTTCCAAAAACACTATTATTCATTAGTTTGTGATTATTACTCTTTACTTTATTACCTTCATTCTCTGCTATTATTCTCTCTTTTGTATTGAAATCAATATATCCTGCCAACCATGGCTTCTCATTAAACTCAAGAATTTTATGGACTTTTTTTAGTTTTAATCCTAAATTTAAGTATAATTCAAGATTTTTCTCATGAAGTATATAATTTTTCTTATCATATAATGTAGTTACTAATTTCTTTACATTTGAATTTGGTAAATTATTTGCTTTTTTTATTTTTTTACAATAGTCTGATAGCATATCATTAGTTATCTTTATCTTTTCTGGAGCAAGTGGGTAATCATTATGTAAATCATGTAACTCTTTGGGATATTCTAAATCTACTTCATAAATCCTTCCCTTTCCCTTTACTTTAGGCAATAGTTTATTTTTTATGTAACCCTTTACAAATTTAAATCCTGAATAGGGTAATGGCTGTGACATTGCCCAACCATAAAGGTTATTCGCATCTAAATACTCTAAAAAACTAATTTCACTCTTAGGATCATAATCATCTTCAAGATATTTATTATTTGCTGTTGAATATCTATGTGATATAAAACTCATTCCTCCTCTCTTTGCTAATTCTAAAAATGTGTGAATTTCTGGATCATATATTAAATCTAATTCTATTCCGCTATATTTTAGCGCAGCATCCCAAGCAAGACTTGGTGCAGTATAATAGTGCGCAGGATCAAGACCAAATAATTTTTTAAGCATGTTTTTCTGAAATTTTCAAATACATCAGTTAGTAATAAAACATCTGTTATCATATAAATATCATTATACTCTCCCATATTACTAATATTTAAGGTTTTCCATACTTTTTGTGCATGTTCATAATCTTCATCACTTATATCTTCTTCTTTTAAATCATTATAAAAATATTTCTTTTCAGGTAAACTTGTTTCAGTAAATCGTTTAAATGAATCCATATATTTGTATGGATAGACACCTTTTCTATTCATTAATTTAAATACTTCTGGATCTTTGAAATAGTCATTTGTATACTCAAGGCTTCCTTCTGCTTGACTCTTAACTAATTTTTCTAATGACTCACCAGGAAAAAAACAACAGCTATCAATAAATTTTAATTGTCTTCCAATACTAAATGATAAATATTTTTCATCATTAAAAGGAATTATATTTACTTTTAACTCAGATTTCTTTTTCTTATTATACTTCTTTATTTTTTCAAAATCTTCTGGATTTTTATCATAGTAGGCTTTGTTTTTCATATAAAGCTCGTTGTTAATCCTATCTATTCTCTCATTCTCTGCTTCAATTTTTTTATTCAATGATTCTATCTTTTTATTCTCCTCTTGAATTACTTTTCCAGCATCCTTTATTATTAGGTGACCATCATAACCTTTTAGATTGTGAAATACAACAGGTATCTGCATTGTATAGGGATAAATTTTATATTGAAGATTGCATTCGTTATGAGCTGAACCTCTATATTTTCCTGTAATATGACAATGATCTCTCACAATCTTATCACCTTCTTTGTATTCCCTTTTGCAAATATGGCATGACTTTGCACTATAAAACTTTACTTCATCTCTTTCTGACATAATTAATATTTTTTTAAAATTTTCTCTTGCAACTTTTTTACAATCTTCTAATTCACTAAGCATTGCTCTAATAAAGTTTGAAGCAGCATCCTCTCCTCTATAGTATACAATAGATTTGCTGTATTTTTTATCATAGCAGCAAACAACTTTATATGCATATGAGCATGCTGTATTTTTATTTGTCTTTACTGTATACGATTTATCATCACTTTGCATTACTGTTGATATTGGCTCAATTATTGCTTCAAAATCCGCATATATTACAAATGGAACAGCTAATTGTCGATTATAATTTTTAAAAGATAACTTCTGTGGTAAAATTTTACCATCAATTTCATTTGGTTCTGGATATGATGTTTTTATGTAATCACCAATTTCTGAACAGTATTTAATGTGATCATCTAATATTCTCTGTGATCTAAAACCATAATGGCAGATTCGACAATGATACTTTCTTTTTTTTATTATTTTTTGTTAAATCAGATAAAAACGCATCTATCTTTTTTATAAGAACAAAATGATATTTTTCTTCTTCTTCTTCTTCTTTTTCATTACTTATCCTTAAAATATCAGCAGTATCGTTATATTTTTTACTCGGTGCCCATAATGGATATTTTTCACCATCGCTATATGCTAAAGTATTTATATTTAATCCAAAAACATCTTCTATTTTACGAATATCTTTTTCCGCTGATGGAAAGTTAATACCCTTAAGACTATACCCTTCTAAAAACTTCCTATCAGCTTTTGTTATTCTTTCAGGGTGGACTTCTCTTGGATTTAAATATCTAACTGCACACCATACTGCACACATATCATCATTATTCTTAAGGTTAATAAGACCTTTACTTGGATGTTTTAACTCTTTTGGTAAATCAATATATGATCCTCCTCTTAGAGGCACATATTTTGCTATATTAATGTAATGACCTAATATTTTATCAACAAACCAATCTGATCCATCTCTCATCCATGAAGCTATTATATCAAATATTTCTTCTGCTGCTCTATCTAAATTTCTCTCAATACTATCAACACTTGTAATAATAATTGGTGTCCGGTTAAAAAATGAAGGAGTCTGAAATATAAAATAATTCTCTCCACTCTCATCTTGTTTCTTTTTCTTCATAACAATTGTTAGTCCAATTTTGATTTTCATTCCAAGAAGTTCTTTTAACTCATTTTTTAAAAGATTAATTACATTTTGTTTTGTAACATTTAATTGCTCTTGTGCATCTTGAGAATTAACAATATCTACTTCAAATGTTTTTAAAAACCCTCTAAAAGCCGAGTCACTCTTTTTTATCTCTATTTGTTTTACTCTTTCAATTTCTTTTGGTTTTACTCTTGGAATTACTTTTGGTTTTACTTTTAGATACTTTCTTTTTGGTTTTACTCTTGGAATTACTTTTGGTTTTACTTTTGGATACTTTTTCTTTCTCTGTGGTAGAGCACGCTTAGACACTTTTGGGGTTGAAAATAATGTCTTTAATACTTCTCCTTTATTTTTTAATGTTTCTTTTGCTGATTTAATTGTATCTTTTGCTACTGAAAGTTTTTGTATTGCTACATCTAGTTTACGCCCTACTTGAGTTGATTTAATTGCTTCTTTTGCTACCTCTACTTTTTGCTTTGCTACATCTATTTTTTGTCCTGCTTTTGTTAACTTATTTTTAATGTTATTTAATAATGATTTTAAAAACTTTACCATCTATATATTATATTTTTCATTTTTTTTTCTAAATTGTTTTTTTCTTAAGACATTTTTTATTATTTTCCTATTGTTTTGTCCCACAATCCATCTGGCTATATATGGAGGTTATCAAATGTATAAGCAAATGTATAAGCAAATAATAATAGCACCTATCTCCTATGTTTTGGTTCCTATTAAAATCCCTATTGTAATAGGAGTTTTCCTATATTTTGTCCCAGAACCCGCCCCCCTATATACTACTCCAGAGGACAAAAAAAGACTGAACTGAGTTCAAGTCTGTTGAAAGCTGCACTGAGCCAGCAATGACCGGTTATAAGCTTCATTAATCAATTCAAGTTGATGTCGATGCTGTATTAATTATATCACAAATAGAATAGATAACTCCAGATAACGAATAGTTTTAAGATGGTTGTACTTTTAATCAGAAAACAAGTAGTATTTTAATAGGTAGTACGCGATGACGCTTTCTTTAACTGAACAGTTATTTTTTAAAATGGTATTAAATGCAAGTTTTTAATGCAAGTTCACTTCTCGTGGCAACCCGTTGACAGCTATCAATTGGAGATAACTAATGCAAAGAAAAGTCTCTTGTTTTAGTCTAATTACTGTAGATTTTGTTTTCCAAACAATTGTTTTTTTTAAAAAAAGAAAGTTTCAAACCAGATCTATCTGAAAATGGGAAAAACAACTGTTTTTCAATCATGGTCAATTTTGGGGTATACTGATACCTTTAACATCAACAGTCAATTGTTTATCTCGCCCATAAGCCTATTTGACCAGCAGTTAGAGCACAGACAGAAAATTGCGTCAGTAATTTCAGAACTTGAAATTTTGTCGCAATGTTTACCGGATGTTTAGCTTTGCGACCTTTTCATTTAGTAGTCGACAAACTTCATAACGGGAATGCTTTGGTGATCTTAGTCACCTAAATCGTTTAAAAATGATTTTTTTATTATTATTATTATAGCCTATATCTCATTGTGAAGGGAACAGCATGCATGGGTAGAGTTAACTTATTTTGCCGTCCCCAAAGAACAGATAACAGTCGACCTGAGGGTTTTTAATCACTGTCAAATAGAACAAAAATGATTAAATTTCTAGGGACTATCTCGTGACGCTTTAATTTTGAGATCCTTTACGTACTTACAATGTGATTTCATCTCGTTCTGTGTGTTTCGGGATCATTTTCTTTCAATAAATTTAAGGTCAACATTCTCAGCAACTTTTCCCTAAGATTCTCTTTTGTTTTATCTCCAGACTTGATCGCTCAGTTCTTTTACTACAATATTCCACCAAAACGCCAAAACATTGCATGTCCAAGTAGCTTGCAGATACACTTGACCGCATCACTTGGTTCCAAGCTCACTCTGACAATTTTGAGAGCGAATATTTCACTGCGCATGGACGTAGCAGTGTAGTCAACACGCCCAGTTTTTTTCGCAAAAAAGTTTGACGTAAGGCCGTTAACTATACAGCAGTAGGTACTTTCTGCTGTTGTTCCGTTGTGTAGAGATCATTTAAATCGCTTTTGCGGCCGCAGGTTGGATGCGCTCGCCGTAAGTGTATGTATTTTTTTTTTTCTAAGTGAGAACGTAAGGGTAGGTATACTATCGAGGTGCTATAGTCACAAGTTTAAGGCATCGGAAAACTGACTTGTTTGGCGGGCTCGGCGGTTATAGATAAAGATAGTTCCTGTTCCTAGTTAATAACATTCACTGATAAAACGTAGTTGCAAAATAGTTCTTTTAGTTTAAAGGTCTCGACCACAAATATAGCGAATTTATAATGTCTTATTTTAGAGCAGCTTCAAGCAAACAAGACCATTTACAAGTGCTATCCCCATGCGTGTGATTAAGTGCTTCGTTGTCTTTGGGATGCTTTTGTGTTTAACGGAACTATGTTTGGTGGCAGCGCAGTTTGGAAACGACGCTGGCCAAGGTCGCATAAGGTTTGCAGTCATTTCATTTCTTTGTTCTCATGTACGTGCCGAAAAGTCTGATGTCTTTGTTATATATTGTTTCTAGCTTCAACGCTCGGTAGTGAGCATCATTATTACATAGAAAGAGTTTTTCATCTGATTAGTAAAAGCAAATAATGTTCAATTCTCCATTTGGGCAATGGTCACAAATCAGCTTCTGTTTTTCCAATGTCTACATTCAACACTCGTGATTACTGAAAATGATGATCTTTGTTCTCTAGACGCAGGAGAGAAGTTCACAAGAGAGCGGGTGAGCCCAGCACCAGGATTAAACGATCATTGCTCTCGATGTTCGAGAAAGATCCACAATCCCCTAGACCCTCTGGCTAAGTAACTGAGACGACGCAAAGTGATCATAGTGAATTCATGTTCAAGGAAAACTACTTTAAGCTACCAACCACCACTTGGTTTTGCTTTAATTTATCGTTCAGATTAACTTTATTGGTATTGGAATCATAAAAAGAAGAGAGGACATAATGCCGAATAGTTTTAAACAATAAGCGAGCCACTAGTTGTAGGGTTGTAATAAATGTCAAAAGAACACTTACTGTTAGAAAACTATGCTAATTTATTTCTTTGAGTATCTCACTTGACTTGCTTCTCATTAGTCAGTCAGTCAGTCAATGAGTCAAAATTTTGGCCAGTGTGTATTTAAAGGCAGTAATGAATTGGTTTCTCTGCAATATGTATGACGTTGAGCAGCAAATTAAAATGCATATACTGGACACGTAGTATTTTTTTATGTTTCTTTAAGAACAGTGAAAGTGGTTTTATAGTTGCGAATTCGGCTGGAATGGATCACAGTTGGCATATGACGATTATTTTAATTTTATTTGGGGCCAATTTCCAGGCAGCAAGATCAGTAATGATTTATACACACATGCACACATATACACACCTTTAATTATACACGATAAATAACAAAACAGTGCTCTGGTAAACAAAATGATGGAAACCCAAGAGATACCGATTGAGTTGAGATGTTACTGTTTCTCGCTTCTGAACGGCGCTTGCACCAAGTAAGATCTCAAATGTCTTCTTCGTCTAGTGTAAGCAACTTTTCTGCTCAAAATAAAACTGTTGTCGCTAGCCTGCAGCTAACGCATCAGCCTAATCCTGATCGAATGTTTTTTAACCCTTTTCCCCCGACTTTCTTCTCTGTGGCTATTGCAATGCTTTCTTCGGTCTTCGGCAAATGGACACGGACTTTTGCGTTTCTTCGCCGACGTATTTAAGCTTACATCAACAATCTACAAATGAAATGCACTCAGAACAGCTTATCAACTTCCAAACACACAAACTCTTCACAATACATACCCGGTAAGTTTGTCAAGCAAGTTTTTAATGCAAGTTTACTTCTCGTGGCAACCCATTGGCAGCAATCAATTGGAGGTAACTAATACAAAGAAAGGTCTCTTGTTTATAACTATGTTTAGTATCGACTTTTTTTCATGCAATTGTTGTTGTTTTTTTTTTTAAAAAAAAAAAAAAAGGGAGCCGCGTCACGGTTAAACAGTTTGAGGAATTTAGCCTAAATTTTTCAATTTCGTTGTTGGTAATCCGTCTCAATCTTGTTCATTCTTAACCATCCCTGGTTTATTATTATCTGTTTCGTGTTTACCTATTCTTTCTAAAGTATTATTTTCAGGTTTCCTTTAATGTAAAGGTAATTTTGTCGATGGTCAAAATACCGTGAAGTAGCCCCTTTAAAGAAAGTTTGCAACCAGATCTATCTGAAATATTGTTGTTGTTGTTATCGTCAGTTTTCGGGTGATACCTTATACAACAACTGTCAAATGTTTTTCTCGTCCATAAGCCTATTTCACCAGCAATTTAGAGGACAGGCACGTGAATTGCGTCTGTACTTTTAGAACTTGAAAATTTTGCCGCAATGTTTACCGATTGTTTCAGTTTTGCAACCTTTCCAGTCAATAGTCGACAAACTACATAACAGGAATGCCTTGGCGATCTTAGTCATCAAAGTCGTTTGAGATGGCGCTTTTGTAACATGAGCTATATTTGACTATGAAGCAAAGAACACGCATGGTAGAGTTAATTTATTTTGCCGTCCTCAAAAAAAGATAGCAATAGACCTGAGGGTTTTTAAGACGGATTCCGCTCAAAGTTCGAGCAATCCGTGCAAACATTATTTACTAACAATCTACAATCTACTCACAGAACCTTTTGAATACCATTTAAGAGGCCCTGCGCCTAAGAAACGACCGATGATTTCCGGCTAAAAAATAGAATCAACCGATTAAAAGAGATTGGAAGATGAAAAATACGCAGAAAAAGAAAATAACTATTCCCCAGGTGCACATGGTAATTTCGAGTTATTTTCTTTTTCTGCGTATTTTTCATCTTCCAATCTCGTTTAATTATACGTGCTTCTACTTAGGATGGTGTTGAATGCCTAGCAAGGTTTAAAGTGGCGTTTACCGCGCTATCCACGGCCGTATTGGCAAAAGAGAAGTGTTTCGCCGAAGTAGCAGGATAACGGTAAACAAGGTAACTTTGAACGCGTTGTACAAGGTCAATATACTTTGGCCGAAATATCTTCTGCCGGTAACGTGATGTACATCCCTTCAACGTCTGTTTCATCACTGTGACTGCTTTCAAAAGCGTTGGACTTTTGAGAAATAATTATTTTAAAATCAGCTCCAACACTCGATCTAATTTACTATGCAACATTTGAAGCTTTATTTTTTATTTATTCGGCCGTTTTTCGATGTTTAGCGAATGAAATTGCATCAACACTATGTAGTTTTTTTTATTATTTTGCGTTGCGATAGTGATTTCTGAACCGTTGTTTGAGGGGGCTTATTTTCGGCCTGATTTTGCTGCTATCAGACGGGAAAAGTTTGCCGCTCGATATTTTTGGTTTAAAGCGAAACTAAAATAAAAGAAATTATTTTTTAAATAGAATTCGGTAACCTCTACTTGGGAGATAAAAATCGATCGATTCTATTTTTAGCCGGAAATCATCGGTCGTTTCTTAGGTGCCGGGCCTCTTAAAACCTCTCTCTGTAGTTTATTTCTCTAGGTGACCTCGCGATGAAATCGCCAAGCATTCTTGAGACCTCGTAAGAAATGCTTCATGCGTGTGTTACTGTGTTTTCAACTAACGCGAAAAGTCCGTTCTAATTGGAATATGTATAACTTTAGGTTAAATTTTCTTTCGCGGGGTCAGCTACAGAGCCTAAATCTCGCCAATATCTTCTTACCTGTCTCAAAAACATTACTATGCTATGAGGTATTTTGGTAACTTAATTTTTGCCACTATCGCTCGAATGTTGTGCGGAAATCATCTTAATCACTTTCGAATAGAACAAAACTGATTGATTTACAGGGACTCTATCTCCTGACGCTTTAATTTTGAGATCCTTTACGTACTTACAATGTGATTTCATCTCATTCTGTGTGTTTCGGGATCATTTTCCCTCAATGAATTTAGGATCAACATTCTCAGCAACTTTTCCCTAAGATTCTCTTTTGTTTTATCTGAAGACTTGGTCGCTCAGTCATTTTACTACAATATTCCAGTAAAACGCCAAAACATTGTCCAAGTGGTTTTTAAATACACCTGACCGCGTCACTTGGTTGCAAAGCTCACTCCGACAATGTTAAAAGTCAATATTTCACTGCGCATGAAAGTAACAGTGTGATTTCATGACAAGAGTACATCATTGGTTTTCGCACAAACGTTTGATTTAAGGCCATTATACAACAGTAGCTATTTTCTGCTGTTGTTCAGTTGTGTAGAGATCATTTCAATCGTTTTTGCGGCCGCAAGTTGGATTCGCTGGCAGTAAGTATATGTCAAAAAATTTTCCTAAGTGAGAACCTAAGAGTATATGTACAATCGTGACGCTATAGTCATAGGTTTAAGGCATAGGACATGTTTGGCGGGCTCGGCGGTTACAGATAAAGATAGTTCCTGTTCCTAGTTAATAACATTCAGTAATAAAACGCAGTTGCAGTAAAAGTTCTTTTTAGTTTAAGGGTCTTGCCACGAATATAACGAATTTAAAATGTGTTATTTCAGAGCAGCTTCAAACAACCAGCAAGAACACTTACAACTGCTATCCCCATGCGGGCGATTAAGTGTTTGTTTGTGTTTCCTCTGCTTTTGTGTTTAACGGAACCATGTTTGGTGGCAGCACAAGGAAATAGGCCCGATTGCGGTGATCGCCTAAGGTTTGTAGTCATTTCATTTCTTTATTTGGATATGCGCACTATATTTTCTAGTTAGCTCAAGCTCCCTTCCCTGAGCTCTGCTGGTTCATACCGCCCTCTCAACGAGTGGCACAATTAGTGGAGACTTAGGTGACAGGAAGCTATGATTAAATAACAAAGCTGCCTGATGTCTATTTCCTTGTCTTTGTCTTCAACGCTAGGTAGTAAGGATCATTACTACATAGAAAGAGTTTCCCATCTGATTATCAAGAGGGAATAATGTTCAAGTCTCCATCTTGGCAATGGCCACAAATCAGCGTCTGTTTTTCCAGTGTTAATATTCAACCCTGGTGATTACTGAAAATGATGATATTTGTTCCGTAGATGCAGAAGAGACCCTGATAAGACAGCGGGTGAGCCCAGAACCAGGATTAAACGATCATTGTTTTCGATGTTCAGGAGACGTCTACAAATCCCCTAGACCCCCTGGCTAAGAAGTGGTTTTTAGCTTCAACGCTCGGTAGTGAGCATCGTTATTACATAGAAAGAGTTTCTCATCTGATTATCAAGAGCGAATAATGTTCAAGTCTCCATCTGGGCAATGGTTACAAATCAGCGCCTGTTTTTCCACTGTCTATATTCAACGCTCGTGATTACTGAAAGTGATGATATCTGTTGTTTAGATGCAGGAAATAAGTTGGCAAGAGAGCGGGTGAGCCCAGTACCAGGATTAAGCGATTATTGTTTTTGATGTTCGAGAAACTTCCACAATCCCCTAGACCCTCTGGCTAAGTAACTGAGACGACGAAACGTGATCAGAGTGAATTCATGTTCACGGAAAACTACTTCAAATTACCATCCACCACTTGGTTTTGCTTCATTTATCGTTTAGATCTGCTTCATTGCTTTTGGAATTATAAATAGAAGAGATGACTTAATACCAAATAGTTTGATACAGTAAGGGAACCACTTGTTGTACGGTTTTAGAATTTTTCAAAACAACAGTTGGAAGAGCTATGCTCATTTATTCCTTTGAGTATCTCAGTTGAACTGTTTCTCGTCAATCAGTCAATCAGTCAAAATTTTTGCCAGTTCGTATTTGAAAACTAGATTAGAGAGCAGTGAGGAATTGGTTTTTCTGTAATGGGTGACGTTGAGCATGCATGGACTGGACATCTTGTACTTGCTTATGTTTCTTTCAGAGTATTGAAAGTGGTTTTATAGTTGCAAATTCGGCTGGAATCGCGTGCACTTAATAAGTGACGATTTTCTTCTACATTTAGACTAACTTCTAGGAAGGATTACCAGTAATGATTCACACATATACATGCATGCATAAATACACCTTTAATTATACACGATAACACAATTCAAAGCTAACAAGCTTGTGGGCTCGTGTTATATCCATGCACTGTTTAAAGGTTCTTGCCGTAATATAAAATGCAGCATAAGGTTTCTAACTATCTCATTGCTTTTTTTCTCATTGTTGGCCCGAAGGCTTCAGTAAACACATTGGTTTGGATTTTTGGAGCATGGCTCTACTTGTTAGCCCCTGCTCTACATCGATCTCAATCAACCCTCTTAAAAAAAAAATGCAGTTAGGGAAGACGTAATTATAAGCGGAAACACGCAACAAAATATTATAAACGTACCCTCACTCTATATATAAGCCTAAAGCTCTTCTACTAAGTCACATATCTTTGTCGTAGGCGCTTTCTTTAATTTATTCGCTTGCAAGTGGCCGTCACTATTAATGAGCAGAAGCGAAAATCTGATTAGCTTTTACCCATAAATCAAGAAAAGAAGTTGAGAAGAAAGGTTATTCTTTCAATGTTCTGGACAAAAGCTCTATGTTGGTGAAACAGTACTCCTCAAAAACAAATCCTTGTCTTGTTTAACCATGCCTTGTTTTAGTAGCGATTACTGAAAACGATTTTAGTGATTCGCTAGATCCCAGAGGGAGGTTAAAGAACAGGCATTTCAACTCAACGCCAGGATAAAATAATCGCTCTTTTCGAAGCTGAAGAAAGGTGATTGTTTGTACCC
>JAEMPF020023120.1:7500-12523 GCA_022496165.2 Catalaphyllia jardinei | reverse complement strand
TTACTTTTAATTAGAAGTGCGCCACAGCCCCTCTCTCTTTAACTACTCGTTCCAGGTAGTGAACGATATGGTCAAGCTAAAAATGGGCGTATGATGTTAAAGTGCACTTGTGCTGAATGTGGGATAACAAAGACTAAATTTGTCAAGAACAAGGGAAACTGATTGAGCCCTCACAGGCTGGGGGCTTACTAGGAGAACAACTGCTTAAAAGTGGTGTTAAAGGTTTATTCAATCTTGGACGAGCTGGTGCTGCAAAGGCTGTTAAATCAGATATAGTCAAACAAAAAAATAAACGAGACGGCTAACCAATATCTTGATCAAGCTTTGGACAGTTTCACATCAGACTTATCAAAAAAATTGGATCCAACACATAGTGGTAAAGGATTACCAATACCATTTCCATTTGTAGATTGGAAGATAGCTTGGAATGTTGCCACTGCACCTGGATTGTTCAAAGGACCTGAAGTGAGTGCAAAAGAGGGTAGAGCCTTAGTTGCTGAATACAAGAGACAGTACAAAGCTTACAAAGACACTGGAGGTAGTAGATCATACAACTCATGGGTTAAATGGAAAGGTTATGGTGGAGGGTTAGACATCCATAATGCTATTCTCAAGGTTGCACCAAAGAAAGGGTTTGTGATGCCTGGACATAAGTATACAGGCCCTGGTAACCCTCTTGAAGAGCAACTGAGGTATGATCCCAACACTGGTCAGATACTTGAGATATATCAACAACCAACAGGTAGAACAGATGCAGTCAGTATGCAGCATGATGTTGACTATTCAGTTTGCGGTAATAAACCAAAAGGTGATCAAGTGAAGTGTAAGAATGAGGCTGATCGTAAGATGGTTAAGGTTCTCGATGCCATTCCATGGAAAGATCGACAATGGGGACATACTATTGCCAGAAATGCTATAGCAACTAAGTCAAAGTTGGGTATGGGTGTGAAGTCAAAAAACGGGAAAAGCCGTCGAGTGAAGAAAACTGGAAAGAAAAATTAGCTGATGAGTTACATACACCCATAAAACGGAATTTCACTCGGCGGCATGTAATCACAAATCATATCGATGAAATATGGGCAAGTGATTTGGTTGAAATGCAGCAGTTCAGTAAATGGAACAAAGGTTATCGATATCTTCTAATGGTTATTGATGTATTCAGCAAATATGGTTGGATCATTCCGTTAAAAGATAAGAAAGGCGAATCTGTCACTGAAGCATTCAAAACAATATTCAAGGAAGGTAGAAAACCACAATATATTTGGGTTGACAAGGGAAAAGAGTTCTATAACAAACATGTGAAAGACCTATTAGAGAAAAATGGGATACAAATGTACTCAACCGAGAATGAAGAGAAGTCATCAGTAGTTGAAAGATGGAATAGGACAATTAAATCTAAAATGTGGAAACAGTTCACAATTCAAGGTAATACAATGTATCTAGACATGTTACCAAAACTAGTAAATCAGTACAACAAAACAAAACATTCAAGCATAAAAATGACACCAATTGAGGCTTCAAAGAAAAAGAATGAGGGTATAGTTTACTTCAATTTATATGGTGACATGGAAACATCAAAACAGAAACCAAAATTTAAAATAGGTGATCAAGTCCGAATATCCAAGTATAAACGGAATGTGTTTGATAAGGGTTATACACCAAATTGGACAGAAGAAGTGTTCACAGTTGATAAGATCCAATACACTAATCCAATAACTTATAAAATAAGAGATCTCAGAAATGAAGATATTCAAGGGAGTTTCTATGAACCTGAATTATTGAAAGCCGAACAGAATGTTTTTCGTATTGATAAAGTCATTCGCAGGGATTATAAGAAGAAACAAGCTTTAGTGAAGTGGAAGGGATACGGTGATGATTTCAACAGCTGGATTCCTATGAAGGATTTAGGAAATATATGAAAATGATATAAGCACAAGTTATGTAATATTATATTGATAAGACGATATAGTATGATTATCATATTATAACGAGAATTACAGTTATCAATACTGATTATTGCTATCAATCGGTAGCCAAAAATATCATTATTTTTGGGTATTGCACTTTTTTCTATGGTAATACTTGGTGTTATTTTTGATTACTTTACTGCATTTAGGACATTTGAATTCCTTGTTTAGCCATTCCATAAGGTGTTTCTTTTTTTCTTCGTCTGAGAATATTCGCGGTCTTATATTAGCCGATTTTTTGTAATCAGCTGGTAAGTCTTCTTGTTTGATATATTCGAATGTATAAGAATTACCATCTTTCTTCTAAATACCTGATTTACAATTGTTGATACCCTCGCAAGCCATTTTGACGATACCAACATTTATTTGAAGATGCTGCTGGATGGCGTACATGCTGTTGAAATATGACACTTCTTATTTATTGCTTTCACACATTTTTTATTCTTATGATTTTGAGAAACAAAAGTATAATCCCGATCCTTTGCTGATTTTTTATTATTTTCTTGTAATGTTATAAGTTGGAGATTAGATAATCGATTGTCTTCCTTATTATTATTGATGTGATCGATCACTTTCCCATCTGGAATTAAACCATTATGACATTCCCAGATGAATCTATGGGCTTGATAACCCTTGAACCCAGATTAACCATGTTTTCTCACAGAAACTTTCAAATAACCATTATTTTTCTTGTTCCCTCTGTGGGGCACTTTCTTAATGATATTAATAATATTTCCATCACTGTCTGCAGCATATAAGTCATAAACTGGATGAACATAAGAAACGCACTCATTTATTGTAATTTTCGTCATTATAATATAGTTCACATATAGTCCCACTTGCTCCAGAAAAGATAACACTAACAGAAAATATGTTATCCAAATATTGTAAAAACATTTCTAAGAAATTTAATATATCAACAGGATTGCTTCAAAAACTAATACCAACACTCAGCAAAAAAAATAAATACGTTCTTCACTACAGAAATCTAAAACTTTACCTAAGTCTTGGACTTAAATTAACCAAGATTTATAGAGTTTTAGAATTCAATCAATCTCCATGGTTAAAACAATATATTGACTTCAACACGGAAAAAAGAAAGAATGCAAAAAATGATTTCGAGAGAGACTTTTTTAAATTAATGAATAATAGTGTATTTGGTAAAACTATGGAAAACTTAAGAAAGAGAATTGATGTAAGACTTGTTACTGATGAAAAACAATTATCAAAATTAGTCAACAAACCTTCTTTTGTTAGTAGTAAGATATTCAATGAAAATCTAGTTGCAGTTCATAAGATTAAAGAAACATTAACTCTTAATAGACCTTCATATGTTGGTATGTGTATTCTTGATCTTAGTAAGACATTGATGTATGAGTTTCATTACAACCATATTAAATATCAATATGGAAGTAAAGCCAAGTTGCTATTTACAGATACAGATAGCTTAACATATGAGATTGAAGCTAAGGATGTGTATCAAGACTTCTGGAAAGATAAGCATAAGTTTGATAACAGTGATTACTCTGAGAGCTCACCATTTTATAATAAAGATAATAAGAAAGTGATTGGTAAAATGAAAGATGATAGCAGCTGGAGTCCCAATCACTGAGTTTGTGGGCTTACGATCAAAAATGTATAGTTACATGAAAGATGATCAGAAAGGAGGAAAGACTGCCAAGGGAATTAAAAAGAATATCATCAAGAAAAACATCACACATAAAAACTATAAAGATACACTCTTGAATAATAAACAGATGTTTCACAAAATGAAAACAATTAGAAGTGAGAACCATAAGCTTGGTAGCTATGAAATAAACAAAGTATCACTCAGCTGTTTCGATGATAAAAGATACTTGCATGATGATGGAATAACAAGCTATGCGTATGGTCATAAGAATATCAAACATTAATTTGCATTATACATTTTCATATACAAAAGTTGCTCACCAAAAATGGTTCCAGACTGATGTCCCGGGTTTTGGTCTGTCTCCACATTTGATTCTTATATTTATTTCTTTAGTTTCAATTATTTGGTTTTTCCAGCAGTTGATTAATTGTTGGAAAAATAATATAGAAAAATAAGCTGAAAAAATAATATAGAAAAAATATTGAAAAATGTGCTGGAGTTCATCATTTGAAACTGTGCTGGAAAATGTGCTGGAAAAATAATATAGAAAAAAATATTAAAAACTGTGCTGGAGTTCATCATTTGAAACTGTGCTGGAAAATGTGCTGGAAAAATAATATAGAAAGAAATATCAAAAACTGTGCTGGAGTTCATCATTTGAAACTGTGCTGGAAAATGTGCTGGAAAAATAATACAGAAAAAATATTAAAAACTGTGCTGGAGTTCATCATTTGAAACTGTGCTCATACCCCCAACTACTATACTACTGCTGTATTATGCAAATGAGCTACTTGTACGCGTCAGATTTTCCTTTCAAAAACTTTTGCAAACTCGCTCAACATGCCAAAGCAATAAGAAAGCATTGTTTGGGAAAAGAGTAATGAAGCGTAGTCATTGTGGATAAGAGTAAAGACCATAATAAACCACATTTTGATTTGTTTTTACCCGGTATGAACTTCAAAGGAAGTGTTTTTTTTTCAGAGAGACTTTGTTTTATAGGTATTTCTATAATCACCTGAGTAATTATACCATTAGTAAATTCTCAGCTCCGACTATTGCATTTCTAGCTTTATGATTGGCTTAAAAAACTCCGACTATGAGTCAATAGTCGGAGTTTTACGTCATATGGAAAAAAGTGCGCCAAGTTTAAAATTTTTCGCCTTGTAAAATCGTGGAAAAAAAATTCGCGGCAAAACCCGGTTTGAGAATTTACTGAAACAATTATTCCATTCGCCCTTGTTGGATATGAAGTGATTGTAACCAACTCGTGCCACGCGCTCGTTGGTTATTTTATCACTTCATATCCAAAGCGGGCTCATGGAATAATTGTTATATATTCACTTCGCCTTCGGCGAATAATTAAATATTTCCTCCATTCTTTGAGGCGAGATCCTCAGTGCTCAGCCAACGTTATTTGAGTATTTCT
>JAEMPF020023120.1:0-2500 GCA_022496165.2 Catalaphyllia jardinei | reverse complement strand
GAGGACAAAAGATACTTACGGTCCCCCGATGGGTAAGCGATTGCTCGTGTTCATGGATGACATGAACATGCCGCAGGTGGATAAATACGGTACACAGCAACCAATCGCATTGCTCAAACTACTGTTGGAGAAAGCAGGCATGTATGACAGAGGAAAGGAGCTAAATTTGAAGAATTTCAGGGATATTGGCTTCATAGCCGCTATGGGAAAGGTATAAGTCAGATGATCATCGTCTTTGTTCGGTATTGGCATTGATTTGTCGGCCACATGCAATGTGATTAGCGAACTTTGCGGGTCGTATTTTACAACGCGAGCCGCTGAACTTCATGCTGTATTTTCCCGCGGGATTTTGTTACAAAAAGCAATAATAATTTCATTATCTATCTCTTACATGGGACGCTATCTATAGTGGATAAAGGGGTTGAGTTTCTAAAGAAACTGTGGTGCTGCGCACGCGTCGGTAGGGAGGTGAAACACAGACATGGTTTCATAAACTGAGTTGAACCGGTAAACTGACCACCTTAAAGAAAGTAAAAAGCGGGCGCGTCGGCTTTCGAATTTCTATACGATAGTGAAATATAGAGGATATTACATGGCCGCGCGGGGATACGAATTTTATCTTCGAGTGCTGCAAGTATCTGTACGGCGTTAGTGTGAATATGACAAACATTAATGCGCTTGTAAAAACTATAGAGCGTTCTTTGCGTTCAAAGTAGAAACATCGATTTTAATTGAACAATAACAAATTTGCCAATTATTTTCTTATGATTTTCAGCTTACCCTTCAATAACCTCTCTATTTAAACACTTTGGCACACAGGTCTGCACAAGGCGATACCCCCATTGCGCACTTTTAACTGCGGTCACCTTGTCAATATTTCTGTGCAGACCTTCAAGCAGTGGTTGTGTTGGAAACTCCCCTAGAAGCCGCAATGATTAAGACCATAAACCGCTGATTTGTAAGTAGTGCGAGTTTTGAAATATTTTTATTTGGCCAGCATTCCCGTTATTCTTCGAAATTAAAACAATGACACTGACACCACATGAATAGATGAGCCGACTTTTGGTAAATCGTGTAAAAATAATGCTAAGGAAACCGGGATAAGCTCCGGCCTGATGGGCCACTTGGCTCGTATGCAGACTTACCTTACCTTAAATGGGTTTTTAGGTTTTTCGCTTTTAGTTTTTAGTTTCTGTTACGTTTTGCAGAATTTTCATCTTGATGTTTGGTTTTTGCCAAAAACTGGAATGTTTTTCTGAATTTGGTATCATTTTTCGTTTGTTGGATTTCGGTTTATTATCACCAATGATGCCACAGTCAGGTGTGATACTTTATGACACTTCAGGGCCAAACAACGAGACAAAAATCACTCATTCCATGCATTTAAAGTAGCATCGTTTGTGGTGTTAAGTTACTTCTCTGCACTATTTAAGCCGCGGCACTCGTTGGAGAATGCTTAGTTATCAATGACCATTTTATATACACACTGCAACTTCACCGGGATCGCTAACCTAACGCAATATTATGTAGTTGTTCCAAGGTGTCACACCTATTTGTAAGGTATCCATTCTAGTCACAACCGTAACAGTAATGGCCAATCGCATCCAGAGCTCGTCGCGATCGCAAATTAAGTCAAGCGAGGAGCAAGCGCATGTGTCTTACAAGAAGCGCGGGTTACCATTGCGGGTTACCATTGAAGCCAGAGCCAGTTCACCAAGACGTTGTGTGTGTATGAGCCCGTCTACCACCCCTTGTATCCCTTTATAAGTGATTTCTTTTTTCCCCGAATATTCATCTCCTTAAAAAACATTGAAATTGGACCAGTTGCAACTGCTTCCGGAATTCAGGACCCAAGGAAAGAAAAGTTTACAAAAAGATAACTTCTTACGATGTGATTTTTTTAAATTTTTTCATATTTTGTAGAATGTACTGAAGAAGAGTAAGTGATTCATGTGTCAAAAAATAGGGGTCATCGATGATCTAAACGAGTAAAATTGATGTGATATTGCGAAGGTCTTGGAGAATTTTGTCTGTCACGTTTTTGTGTGACCAGTCAGGGAAGGACAGGAACCTAAGACAGGATCGCTGGATGAAGGGTTTTTGGAAAAAAAAAGAAAAGAAAAAAAGAAAAAACTTTCTCGATCATAGCAAAGAAGTTTCAAGCCAGCGTTATCTTTATCTTAAAGTTTTGTATCATATCTCCGCATTGCCGTCATGCTCGTCTTCTGGAGTGTGGGTTTTTGTGAAATATAATCTGTGGTTTCTTCTTCGTAGGTCGGCACTATTTAGTGGACGAGGAAGACAATACAATTGAGGTCTATTTTCATAAAAGTAAAGAAAAAGAACTTCAAAAACAAGCATTCATTTTGAACTAAGAAGTTCATAGTGTAATAAAAACATTTTAAGAAACCAGCCCTATTTAAATTTACGCCACGTCGCTAACTAAAGCCAACCTCTTTCTACGAAACATAAGCCAACATTACCGAAGCTTTATTACATA
>JAEMPF020023119.1:5000-12524 GCA_022496165.2 Catalaphyllia jardinei | reverse complement strand
ATTATGCTAGCAAGTTTTGGAGCATTTTAGTGGCATTTTACCGGGAAATTTTTTTTTTCCATAGAATGTAGCAATAAAAGTTTTTTTTTTTTACGAGAAAATAAAGGCTTAGCTTAATCTCTTCATTTAAGTATCATTGAAATAGAACCAAGGATTAAGAGAACAACAGATCATTTAGAGAATTATATTCTGGTGTGTTAAAGTTTTTACATAAGTTGTTGTTAACTTGTTATACTAAGTATATGTCTTTGTTATGCACTATGAACTTTTAATTGTGTTGAAATGTTAAAACTACGCACTAAGCAGTAACCGAGCATTTTAGTGACTTTTTAGGGGGAAACCGAGCATTTTAGGTGAAAAAAATTGAGTATTTTTAAAAGTGCACCTAACACCATTTTTTTTCGCTAAAATAATAAAGCTTATTTTGTGGAGTAATTTGGCGCAATTTTTTTTTTTTTTTTGATTTGGTTAAATCCTCGAATTTCTATGCCCCGTCAATACCGAGTTTCAAAATGGTTCGCGACCGCGCATGGGAAATCTGTGGAGAGTTAAAGCCGTGACGTCAAATCGAGAACGAACGCTTCGGCTGTCCCAGTCAGGTCTTCTAGTTTGCACGAGTGAGAAGCGATTTCACCGCACAAGGTTTTCGCTGGGACTCCACAGTCGACAGATTTCTGTTTTTAGTAACAATGTCTCCTACTTCGTTGGATTCTAAAATGACTTTTGACTCAGAAGACGGTGAAATTTATTATATCGCTGAAGACATAAAGTAGGTTTTAACAAGACCCGGGGAATAGGATGGAGACGTAGACCAGGCTGATTTATTTGCTAGTCTTTTGCTGACCACCAAGCCACCCAGCCTCTGGCCAAGGAAGAATGGACAACCAAATACCAGGAGGTGGATGCTGGCAAAGAATTCGAACGAGCTCTGAAGAACAGACACGAAGGCAACGATATGTAGCAGTCAAAGAGTAATAAGATTGTAGCGCCTGACGCGTGTTTACTATTTTCGCGCCTTTTATCTCGCATAATACAGTCAAGTTCATTCACTTTCTTAACATTCTTTTAACTTCATGCATTCATGATGTAGATCAATTGATTATACCTTGACACAGTGTTTGTATTCCTCACGTGCAAGTGTGGACGTACGCAATATTTTCGTAGCAATTATTCTTACAAATTTAAGTATAGTTGTGAAACAATCGGTGATGAAGCAAGTCATAGCAAAGTGCCTGACTGAAAATGTGGGGAGGGAGGTGTTGTAGCTACAAGCAGGTTATGGTTAGTTATCAAAAATTTTAGGATTGGAGTACACTTTCTTAGTCCCGTATCACTGTCATAAACATTCTTTGGTAATTCTTGAACAACTAGATACTGGTAATTTTTTTTATTTCTTCATTGAGCTTGTTAAGGTCTCCTGCCCTGTCCCCCTCCCACCCATATAGGATTCCCATTGCTACACTGCCTAGTTGGGAACTTTTTTCCAGTAATCTTTGCAACTTTCTAACCAGAAGAGGTTGAACACGCGCCGAACTGCATTATTGCAGAGGCAATTAACAAGGCAGGTGCGCGTATTTTCTTGGGAGTCAATTTGGAAGAAATCGTCGCTCTATGCATGAGGAGGATTTCTTTGTGTGTTTTAATTTCTCGGCTTTCACGAGTTTGGTGACATAATTGCTTAAAGTTAAAGAAAGGTAAGGATCTAAAGTTCTAGTGTGTCGCTTTTTTCGGGAAATTTGTCGAACTTTCTTGCCACTATTGGGATTCAACTGTAGGTGAGTCAAAAATGGCGGATCGTGTGGTTACGATTTACGGTGTGCATAATTAGCCATGTCTTGCTCCGAAACAATGGAGTTTTCAACCACGAAAAATGTATTATCGTATTGTAGTGTGGCTACCATTGCGCACGTTTTGCAGACCTGTGTATGACGTATCGTGCTTGTATCACGTGTTATTAAGCACGCGGGTTGTCTTGGATTTCTCGATCCTCCATGTTGTTGTTTTGGAAGTTAACAGTATCCACGGCTAATCTTAGAACGCTTATTTACTAACCAATCAAAACGCGCGGACATGGCAACAAATAGTTTAAATTGAAGAAACGACATCACACAAGGCTGGGAGTTCTGCAGTCTTTGATCTCGAAAGGGAAGGAAGCAAAAAAAATAAGTTACGCATCTGGATTGTCACTCATCCAGATGCGCACCCCACTTGGCAGGGCTTAACTTTGCTGAGCAGACGAGACGTGGTATAGTGAGTCTCAACTTGGAAAATGGACCGTCTGTAAACAGTGACAATTTTGATGCTACTGACTTGAGGAGTAGGGTGAATAGGGGTATCCAGATCCGCCGATCCATGTTTTTTTTTCGCCAGATCCGTCGATCCGCCAAAATTTTTGTTCAAATCCGAAACCACAACCACACTCGTAAACAGAAGCATAAAGGTTCAAAGGTAAACTGGTACATGTGAATGTCACTGTTAATTTCATACAAATGTAAAGGCAATATGCTTGATAACTACAATACAGTACAAATCTAATGACAGTCTAACGCCTGAGTTTAAATGAACTTCTTTCGAAAAAAAGAAATAATTAATTTGGATGAACTCACTTAAACATTCCGACCTGAAGAAAGATCTATGATGCAAACTTCGTTTAGGACCCAAGATCCGAACATAAGACAGGCACAATCCGGAATCTGCGTCAAAAATTACAGCTGATCCACGATCCACTGTGTTTTCAAAATCCGCCAATCTGCTCAATTTACAGCAAAAATTTACAATCTGTGCGATTTTTAAGGCCAAATGTGTCGATCCGAAAACCTATTCACCCCCTTCCCCCCACCGGTACCCTCCTTGAATTTTTAATCCGAAGTAAGAAATAGTGCAAAAACGTAACGGTAAGAGAATGCAAGAGAAAATGAAACGCCTTTGAAAACATTCATGAAGTTATCGGTCCGAGAGACCGAGTTATCCTAGTCCGAACGACCGAGACAATAATAAAGAATTAAAGTAACCATTCTTAACCTCTGCTTCTTGTCCGACCACCAAAGCAAGTAATTCTCATTTTCATTCCTCTCATTTTTACGCTTTTTGTTTTCCGAGCCAATATCAGTGATTTTTTCTCTCTTTGTTACCTTTTCTCATCTTAGAAATTTAAAACAACAAAAAAATGAATTCAGAGTCACTATACCACAAGGACAGCACCACGTCTCGTCCGCTCAACAAAGTTAAGCCCTGCTGGTTGGGGCTCGTACCAGGATGGGTGACTAAATTCGAATACCCCGTGTTGTATTAACTTCCCTTTGGAAGGCGATATTAAAGACTGCAGAACTCCAGGCCTTGTGTGGTGTCGTTTCTTCTATTTCTCAACCATTTGTTCCTCATTTCACCATGTCCGCATTCACGTGTATTTATTTACAACATCGTATAAAAAAACAGCGCAACACGCCGTTCGAATTCTTCTCAATTCTCTTGACATTTGATCGTCTAAAACAATGACTTCGATCTTATTGCTATCGGTAGCTGTGCTGAAACCTTGCCGTGACCACTACAATCCACGCTACATATGAGATACTGCACCAAATTCCGCCATGTTTGTTTTGACCTGCGTCCCCCCAACACTCTTTTCCAAAGTGAGCTGTTTACTCTGCTACAGTTTAACGTACAGAAATAAGGATGTTTCCAGTGTTCCAGTTGCTCAAAAGTTTACCTCGAAGAGGAATCTTCCACGGCCAAAATTGGCTTTTTCCGCTATGGCTTGACATCACGTTGTCACGAACCATTTTCGAGTATCTTAGGCTGCGTTCCTTTGTGTTGATCTGGAGCCGGATAAGTGATCAAGGACCTGTCTGGATCATGATGCATCAAAGGAACCGGTGAATCCATGATCAGAGTGGATTCACCGGTGCCTTTGATGTACCATGATCAGATCTTGGATCACTGATCCGGATCCGAATCACCCCCAAAGGAACGCAGCCTTACATGCGACTCAAGTTTATGATATTCATAACTTTATATTTGGTTTAGTAGCTGTGACAGTGAGAAAAACGTATTTTGCCTTTGCTGTCTTGCAGATGCAGCTGTTTTAGAGTATTTGGCAGCAAAATTAAATTAGGCAAGACATATATAAACTCATTTGTACAAACTTTAGGTAATAAAGATGTAAGTTTCCTCAACAGTTTCTCCTTTAGTGTTGACTTCGATTCTCCAAAGCTATGCATGTGGGAAACCAGATGTGGTGCATAAAAACTTTTTTTCTAGGTGGCCATTCCTACATTTGTCATTGGATCAGTGTCTGCATTGTTAACAATCTATGTTTGTTTTCATGGCTGTGAAAAGAGTGGTTCGAGTGGCCCTCAAAAGAACCATTTCACTACTAAGTGGCCACTATATAATGTTTTTGCAAGACAATATTGCCTTCTCATATGGCTCACTAATCTCAGAAGAATGGTCCATACTGCCATCTGAGCATCTCTGTTTCTGTAGCACGGATGAGATGCCAGCCCATTGCCCAGTATTAAATTCAGTGCTACCCATTTATACAACTGGTTGGAGAGTCAGAAGGGTTTACAAGAGTTTTGCAAAGTTTCTTGCCCAAGAACACAAAGTAATGACCCCTGCCAAGGCTCAAACCTGGACAGCAATTTGGATTCCAGCTAGCATGCTAAACATTGGGCTACCATGGCCAGTCCAGTTACAGTGGAAGCTGTCTTAAGCTATCTTGTAATTAATATCCATTTTTTAAAGCGGACAGTTCTATTAAAGACTGCCTTCACAAAGCTCTGTTTAAACTCCCAAACAAGCTGTTTATTTACTCATTCCCAAAATTGGGCATTCCCATAAGCTGCTAGACAAGAGCTCGTCTATTTTGTGACAATATTTTAATAACACATCCTCGTCAGTAAATGACAAGAGGATATAACGTGTATATACTACAACAACAGCGTCGAGCAAACATCAAACTGGGCTTGTGTCCAGGCTCCCGTCTTTGGGGATCCGCAGGACTATGTTCTAGCTACCCTGGACGCTTTGAGAGTTTATGATTAAGAGCAGTCTTTCGTTTTACTCAGACATTTGTAAATTGTATCTCTGCACTTTGGTGAAGTGAGACTGTTAATGTTGGCTGCAGTTATGATTTGCTTTCCATCATTACTAATGGCTAATCCTAATACTGTAGTATACTGTATCCCATTATTGCCAAAATCGCAGTATTGCACAACTGAGGTAATAGAACATAAAGATCATTTAGTATGGCAGTATTGTATTTACAATGTGTTTAGTTAGCTTGGCATCCCTTATCCATACTTTATACCCCTAGTGGCCCCTTATGAGAAACATTCTTGAAAGCAGACAGTTGGAGTTAAGCACACGTTTTTTGGACCTTGGGGTATCTACTTATGAGAGCTTCCACTAGTACCAGCTCTACCCCTTTTCTCAAACCAAGTGACACAAATGACAAACATAATTACATCACTATACAACATCACTACAGTGCACTTCATTTAGTGCATAATTGTAATGATTTAATTCATTTGAAAGACAAGCCTCTTAAGAGGTGGCAACTGTTTTGATTCATTTTAAAGTTTGTTGTATGACACCTTTTTCACACAATGGCTGTGTTATAAATGTACCAACCCGCATTTGAACATTGTTGGGTTACATCACATCAATTTCTCATTCTTCTTGATGCATATAAATACCAGCAAAGAAACTATATATATTCTTGAAAGCAAAAACAGTACCTACAAGCAATATTTTGTGACAAATGTTTCTCTGAATAAGGAAAGGTAAAGTGGTAACCATAGTTTCTCTGCTTTCAAACACAATAGTTCTAATTGTTGTGAAATATATATGAATTAGAAAACAGTCCTAAGGAAGCACGCGCGCTGATTGGTTAAAAAGCCTGTTTGTATAACTCGATGGAGACACAAAACTAAGTGCGCGCTGTTGACGTAGTGATGGCGCGAGCAAAGAGGATTTACATGTTGATAATCAAAGTTTACAAGTTGTTTTCCTTTTTCTCGTCGTGGTGTTTTCTATTTCTTAAATAATTCATATTTGTACTGCGGATATAGAGGAAAGTGAAGAGTGATCATCGCAGTAAGTTTTCCAATTTAAGCAATTGGAAAATTTACTGCGATGATCACTCTTCACTTTCATCTATATCCGCAGTACAAATATGAATTATTTCATATATATTTCACATCAATTCACTGCACGGGAAGATATGAACTCAATAAATTGACCTCGCTCCCAGTGTGTGGCTTCATAGCTCAGTTGGTAGAGCATCGCACCGGTAACGCGGGCTTCTTCTTTCCAATTGCTTAAATTGGAAAATTTACTGCGATGATCACTCTTCACTTTCATAGTTCTAATTGTGTTGTATAATAAATAACGATTTTAACTATTGTTTTATTATGCAATTTAAACGCTACATATTTTAATTGTACACCGTTATTATTATTGTTTCTTATTTGCAAATAATTCTAATTTTTGTGTATCCAATTAGTTGCGAAAACTAAATACGTTGACACATTAATAAAACTCTTACCGCTTACTTACTACTTACTTACTTCAATGCCATATTTTGTCTCCACTCCACAACAAATAACAACACAGCATCGCTGAACCAAATAAGTTTATTTCGGGACGGCTTGGCGAGAACCAACCCGAACACTGTATAATGCAAACAATTTACAATTTACATGACTTAGCCTAGCAAGCAACCCTTACCAAACCAAACACTATTTTAAATGTATTTAAATACTATTTTAAAAAACTTTTTTTAATCTATTTTATGAAATCGATTTAAAACAGGGAAAAATTGTATTTTTAATGTATTTTTCGACTGATGTTAATGGTGTTTAAACCGCTTTGAAACACTATTAAAAATATAGTTTAAATTCCAAAACTCTAAATCCTTTGCTGAGTTTACAAATATAATTAAAATAGCCTGTAAATACCTTTGTAAAATTCATTAATTATTCATGAGCGTGCAAACCAATCCCAGCACAATATTCAGATCACATGTACACAACTGTAAACCCCAATACAAATCAACTGTCTGAAAGCTCGGGGAGGGATTGAATAGGTAGCAGGGAAAGGCTGGGGTTGATGAATTATTAAACAGTAGAATTAACTTTTGATACAAACTCCTGCTCAGCTAATTAGTATTCATTAACTTTTGATACAGACCTCTACTGATTAAAATGAATAACAAAATGGACATATTTTCATCATAGAATTTAATTTTATTTACCCATCAACTTTATTCTATGAAACTTTATACACAATCTGGCTATTTTCTGAACAATGTAGTAAACATCAAGCAATCAATACATTAAGGGAACTATTCACTTCTTAACTACGAAATTAATTGTACAGTTATTGAAAACAGAATTTGTACAGATGTTGTTTTCATGATAACTTATTGTGCTTTCCGGCATTGGAATAGAAGGCAAAATATCATCAGACAAATCAAAATCGCTGTCTGGTAAATCTTCAAGCACTTGAGTATTTGTTTTAGAC
>JAEMPF020023118.1:5000-12525 GCA_022496165.2 Catalaphyllia jardinei | reverse complement strand
ATTATGCTAGCAAGTTTTGGAGCATTTTAGTGGCATTTTACCGGGAATTTTTTTTTTTCCATAGAATGTAGCAATAAAAGTTTTTTTTTTTTACGAGAAAATAAAGGCTTAGCTTAATCTCTTCATTTAAGTATCATTGAAATAGAACCAAGGATTAAGAGAACAACAGATCATTTAGAGAATTATATTCTGGTGTGTTAAAGTTTTTACATAAGTTGTTGTTAACTTGTTATACTAAGTATATGTCTTTGTTATGCACTATGAACTTTTAATTGTGTTGAAATGTTAAAACTACGCACTAAGCAGTAACCGAGCATTTTAGTGACTTTTTAGGGGGAAACCGAGCATTTTAGGTGAAAAAAATTGAGTATTTTTAAAAGTGCACCTAACACCATTTTTTTTCGCTAAAATAATAAAGCTTATTTTGTGGAGTAATTTGGCGCAATTTTTTTTTTTTTTTTGATTTGGTTAAATCCTCGAATTTCTATGCCCCGTCAATACCGAGTTTCAAAATGGTTCGCGACCGCGCATGGGAAATCTGTGGAGAGTTAAAGCCGTGACGTCAAATCGAGAACGAACGCTTCGGCTGTCCCAGTCAGGTCTTCTAGTTTGCACGAGTGAGAAGCGATTTCACCGCACAAGGTTTTCGCTGGGACTCCACAGTCGACAGATTTCTGTTTTTAGTAACAATGTCTCCTACTTCGTTGGATTCTAAAATGACTTTTGACTCAGAAGACGGTGAAATTTATTATATCGCTGAAGACATAAAGTAGGTTTTAACAAGACCCGGGGAATAGGATGGAGACGTAGACCAGGCTGATTTATTTGCTAGTCTTTTGCTGACCACCAAGCCACCCAGCCTCTGGCCAAGGAAGAATGGACAACCAAATACCAGGAGGTGGATGCTGGCAAAGAATTCGAACGAGCTCTGAAGAACAGACACGAAGGCAACGATATGTAGCAGTCAAAGAGTAATAAGATTGTAGCGCCTGACGCGTGTTTACTATTTTCGCGCCTTTTATCTCGCATAATACAGTCAAGTTCATTCACTTTCTTAACATTCTTTTAACTTCATGCATTCATGATGTAGATCAATTGATTATACCTTGACACAGTGTTTGTATTCCTCACGTGCAAGTGTGGACGTACGCAATATTTTCGTAGCAATTATTCTTACAAATTTAAGTATAGTTGTGAAACAATCGGTGATGAAGCAAGTCATAGCAAAGTGCCTGACTGAAAATGTGGGGAGGGAGGTGTTGTAGCTACAAGCAGGTTATGGTTAGTTATCAAAAATTTTAGGATTGGAGTACACTTTCTTAGTCCCGTATCACTGTCATAAACATTCTTTGGTAATTCTTGAACAACTAGATACTGGTAATTTTTTTTATTTCTTCATTGAGCTTGTTAAGGTCTCCTGCCCTGTCCCCCTCCCACCCATATAGGATTCCCATTGCTACACTGCCTAGTTGGGAACTTTTTTCCAGTAATCTTTGCAACTTTCTAACCAGAAGAGGTTGAACACGCGCCGAACTGCATTATTGCAGAGGCAATTAACAAGGCAGGTGCGCGTATTTTCTTGGGAGTCAATTTGGAAGAAATCGTCGCTCTATGCATGAGGAGGATTTCTTTGTGTGTTTTAATTTCTCGGCTTTCACGAGTTTGGTGACATAATTGCTTAAAGTTAAAGAAAGGTAAGGATCTAAAGTTCTAGTGTGTCGCTTTTTTCGGGAAATTTGTCGAACTTTCTTGCCACTATTGGGATTCAACTGTAGGTGAGTCAAAAATGGCGGATCGTGTGGTTACGATTTACGGTGTGCATAATTAGCCATGTCTTGCTCCGAAACAATGGAGTTTTCAACCACGAAAAATGTATTATCGTATTGTAGTGTGGCTACCATTGCGCACGTTTTGCAGACCTGTGTATGACGTATCGTGCTTGTATCACGTGTTATTAAGCACGCGGGTTGTCTTGGATTTCTCGATCCTCCATGTTGTTGTTTTGGAAGTTAACAGTATCCACGGCTAATCTTAGAACGCTTATTTACTAACCAATCAAAACGCGCGGACATGGCAACAAATAGTTTAAATTGAAGAAACGACATCACACAAGGCTGGGAGTTCTGCAGTCTTTGATCTCGAAAGGGAAGGAAGCAAAAAAAATAAGTTACGCATCTGGATTGTCACTCATCCAGATGCGCACCCCACTTGGCAGGGCTTAACTTTGCTGAGCAGACGAGACGTGGTATAGTGAGTCTCAACTTGGAAAATGGACCGTCTGTAAACAGTGACAATTTTGATGCTACTGACTTGAGGAGTAGGGTGAATAGGGGTATCCAGATCCGCCGATCCATGTTTTTTTTTCGCCAGATCCGTCGATCCGCCAAAATTTTTGTTCAAATCCGAAACCACAACCACACTCGTAAACAGAAGCATAAAGGTTCAAAGGTAAACTGGTACATGTGAATGTCACTGTTAATTTCATACAAATGTAAAGGCAATATGCTTGATAACTACAATACAGTACAAATCTAATGACAGTCTAACGCCTGAGTTTAAATGAACTTCTTTCGAAAAAAAGAAATAATTAATTTGGATGAACTCACTTAAACATTCCGACCTGAAGAAAGATCTATGATGCAAACTTCGTTTAGGACCCAAGATCCGAACATAAGACAGGCACAATCCGGAATCTGCGTCAAAAATTACAGCTGATCCACGATCCACTGTGTTTTCAAAATCCGCCAATCTGCTCAATTTACAGCAAAAATTTACAATCTGTGCGATTTTTAAGGCCAAATGTGTCGATCCGAAAACCTATTCACCCCCTTCCCCCCACCGGTACCCTCCTTGAATTTTTAATCCGAAGTAAGAAATAGTGCAAAAACGTAACGGTAAGAGAATGCAAGAGAAAATGAAACGCCTTTGAAAACATTCATGAAGTTATCGGTCCGAGAGACCGAGTTATCCTAGTCCGAACGACCGAGACAATAATAAAGAATTAAAGTAACGATTCTTAACCTCTGCTTCTTGTCCGACCACCAAAGCAAGTAATTCTCATTTTCATTCCTCTCATTTTTACGCTTTTTGTTTTCCGAGCCAATATCAGTGATTTTTTCTCTCTTTGTTACCTTTTCTCATCTTAGAAATTTAAAACAACAAAAAAATGAATTCAGAGTCACTATACCACAAGGACAGCACCACGTCTCGTCCGCTCAACAAAGTTAAGCCCTGCTGGTTGGGGCTCGTACCAGGATGGGTGACTAAATTCGAATACCCCGTGTTGTATTAACTTCCCTTTGGAAGGCGATATTAAAGACTGCAGAACTCCAGGCCTTGTGTGGTGTCGTTTCTTCTATTTCTCAACCATTTGTTCCTCATTTCACCATGTCCGCATTCACGTGTATTTATTTACAACATCGTATAAAAAAACAGCGCAACACGCCGTTCGAATTCTTCTCAATTCTCTTGACATTTGATCGTCTAAAACAATGACTTCGATCTTATTGCTATCGGTAGCTGTGCTGAAACCTTGCCGTGACCACTACAATCCACGCTACATATGAGATACTGCACCAAATTCCGCCATGTTTGTTTTGACCTGCGTCCCCCCAACACTCTTTTCCAAAGTGAGCTGTTTACTCTGCTACAGTTTAACGTACAGAAATAAGGATGTTTCCAGTGTTCCAGTTGCTCAAAAGTTTACCTCGAAGAGGAATCTTCCACGGCCAAAATTGGCTTTTTCCGCTATGGCTTGACATCACGTTGTCACGAACCATTTTCGAGTATCTTAGGCTGCGTTCCTTTGTGTTGATCTGGAGCCGGATAAGTGATCAAGGACCTGTCTGGATCATGATGCATCAAAGGAACCGGTGAATCCATGATCAGAGTGGATTCACCGGTGCCTTTGATGTACCATGATCAGATCTTGGATCACTGATCCGGATCCGAATCACCCCCAAAGGAACGCAGCCTTACATGCGACTCAAGTTTATGATATTCATAACTTTATATTTGGTTTAGTAGCTGTGACAGTGAGAAAAACGTATTTTGCCTTTGCTGTCTTGCAGATGCAGCTGTTTTAGAGTATTTGGCAGCAAAATTAAATTAGGCAAGACATATATAAACTCATTTGTACAAACTTTAGGTAATAAAGATGTAAGTTTCCTCAACAGTTTTTCCTTTAGTGTTGACTTCGATTCTCCAAAGCTATGCATGTGGGAAACCAGATGTGGTGCATAAAAACTTTTTTTCTAGGTGGCCATTCCTACATTTGTCATTGGATCAGTGTCTGCATTGTTAACAATCTATGTTTGTTTTCATGGCTGTGAAAAGAGTGGTTCGAGTGGCCCTCAAAAGAACCATTTCACTACTAAGTGGCCACTATATAATGTTTTTGCAAGACAATATTGCCTTCTCATATGGCTCACTAATCTCAGAAGAATGGTCCATACTGCCATCTGAGCATCTCTGTTTCTGTAGCACGGATGAGATGCCAGCCCATTGCCCAGTATTAAATTCAGTGCTACCCATTTATACAACTGGTTGGAGAGTCAGAAGGGTTTACAAGAGTTTTGCAAAGTTTCTTGCCCAAGAACACAAAGTAATGACCCCTGCCAAGGCTCAAACCTGGACAGCAATTTGGATTCCAGCTAGCATGCTAAACATTGGGCTACCATGGCCAGTCCAGTTACAGTGGAAGCTGTCTTAAGCTATCTTGTAATTAATATCCATTTTTTAAAGCGGACAGTTCTATTAAAGACTGCCTTCACAAAGCTCTGTTTAAACTCCCAAACAAGCTGTTTATTTACTCATTCCCAAAATTGGGCATTCCCATAAGCTGCTAGACAAGAGCTCGTCTATTTTGTGACAATATTTTAATAACACATCCTCGTCAGTAAATGACAAGAGGATATAACGTGTATATACTACAACAACAGCGTCGAGCAAACATCAAACTGGGCTTGTGTCCAGGCTCCCGTCTTTGGGGATCCGCAGGACTATGTTCTAGCTACCCTGGACGCTTTGAGAGTTTATGATTAAGAGCAGTCTTTCGTTTTACTCAGACATTTGTAAATTGTATCTCTGCACTTTGGTGAAGTGAGACTGTTAATGTTGGCTGCAGTTATGATTTGCTTTCCATCATTACTAATGGCTAATCCTAATACTGTAGTATACTGTATCCCATTATTGCCAAAATCGCAGTATTGCACAACTGAGGTAATAGAACATAAAGATCATTTAGTATGGCAGTATTGTATTTACAATGTGTTTAGTTAGCTTGGCATCCCTTATCCATACTTTATACCCCTAGTGGCCCCTTATGAGAAACATTCTTGAAAGCAGACAGTTGGAGTTAAGCACACGTTTTTTTGGACCTTGGGGTATCTACTTATGAGAGCTTCCACTAGTACCAGCTCTACCCCTTTTCTCAAACCAAGTGACACAAATGACAAACATAATTACATCACTATACAACATCACTACAGTGCACTTCATTTAGTGCATAATTGTAATGATTTAATTCATTTGAAAGACAAGCCTCTTAAGAGGTGGCAACTGTTTTGATTCATTTTAAAGTTTGTTGTATGACACCTTTTTCACACAATGGCTGTGTTATAAATGTACCAACCCGCATTTGAACATTGTTGGGTTACATCACATCAATTTCTCATTCTTCTTGATGCATATAAATACCAGCAAAGAAACTATATATATTCTTGAAAGCAAAAACAGTACCTACAAGCAATATTTTGTGACAAATGTTTCTCTGAATAAGGAAAGGTAAAGTGGTAACCATAGTTTCTCTGCTTTCAAACACAATAGTTCTAATTGTTGTGAAATATATATGAATTAGAAAACAGTCCTAAGGAAGCACGCGCGCTGATTGGTTAAAAAGCCTGTTTGTATAACTCGATGGAGACACAAAACTAAGTGCGCGCTGTTGACGTAGTGATGGCGCGAGCAAAGAGGATTTACATGTTGATAATCAAAGTTTACAAGTTGTTTTCCTTTTTCTCGTCGTGGTGTTTTCTATTTCTTAAATAATTCATATTTGTACTGCGGATATAGAGGAAAGTGAAGAGTGATCATCGCAGTAAGTTTTCCAATTTAAGCAATTGGAAAATTTACTGCGATGATCACTCTTCACTTTCATCTATATCCGCAGTACAAATATGAATTATTTCATATATATTTCACATCAATTCACTGCACGGGAAGATATGAACTCAATAAATTGACCTCGCTCCCAGTGTGTGGCTTCATAGCTCAGTTGGTAGAGCATCGCACCGGTAACGCGGGCTTCTTCTTTCCAATTGCTTAAATTGGAAAATTTACTGCGATGATCACTCTTCACTTTCATAGTTCTAATTGTGTTGTATAATAAATAACGATTTTAACTATTGTTTTATTATGCAATTTAAACGCTACATATTTTAATTGTACACCGTTATTATTATTGTTTCTTATTTGCAAATAATTCTAATTTTTGTGTATCCAATTAGTTGCGAAAACTAAATACGTTGACACATTAATAAAACTCTTACCGCTTACTTACTACTTACTTACTTCAATGCCATATTTTGTCTCCACTCCACAACAAATAACAACACAGCATCGCTGAACCAAATAAGTTTATTTCGGGACGGCTTGGCGAGAACCAACCCGAACACTGTATAATGCAAACAATTTACAATTTACATGACTTAGCCTAGCAAGCAACCCTTACCAAACCAAACACTATTTTAAATGTATTTAAATACTATTTTAAAAAACTTTTTTTAATCTATTTTATGAAATCGATTTAAAACAGGGAAAAATTGTATTTTTAATGTATTTTTCGACTGATGTTAATGGTGTTTAAACCGCTTTGAAACACTATTAAAAATATAGTTTAAATTCCAAAACTCTAAATCCTTTGCTGAGTTTACAAATATAATTAAAATAGCCTGTAAATACCTTTGTAAAATTCATTAATTATTCATGAGCGTGCAAACCAATCCCAGCACAATATTCAGATCACATGTACACAACTGTAAACCCCAATACAAATCAACTGTCTGAAAGCTCGGGGAGGGATTGAATAGGTAGCAGGGAAAGGCTGGGGTTGATGAATTATTAAACAGTAGAATTAACTTTTGATACAAACTCCTGCTCAGCTAATTAGTATTCATTAACTTTTGATACAGACCTCTACTGATTAAAATGAATAACAAAATGGACATATTTTCATCATAGAATTTAATTTTATTTACCCATCAACTTTATTCTATGAAACTTTATACACAATCTGGCTATTTTCTGAACAATGTAGTAAACATCAAGCAATCAATACATTAAGGGAACTATTCACTTCTTAACTACGAAATTAATTGTACAGTTATTGAAAACAGAATTTGTACAGATGTTGTTTTCATGATAACTTATTGTGCTTTCCGGCATTGGAATAGAAGGCAAAATATCATCAGACAAATCAAAATCGCTGTCTGGTAAATCTTCAAGCACTTGAGTATTTGTTTCAGAC
>JAEMPF020023117.1:0-12529 GCA_022496165.2 Catalaphyllia jardinei | reverse complement strand
CAGCATTCCCTTCTCCTCCTCTCATATCATACCGCCGATGCAACAACCTACGCGAGATACTAGTCAAGGCCAAACACCACAGCCTGCCCCCCCGTCCCCCACCCGGCATCGGGATCTTTCCGTTGTAACAGAAGGTGTAAAACGTGCCGTTTTATCAAAGGAACCACGTCTTACGCTTTCTTCGCTCCTAACGAGCAAAAAGGTATACGGCATCACATCACCTGCTCTTCTTCTAACCTCGTGTACATGATACAATGCACCAAATGCAGGATCCAATACAAAGGGGAAACTAAACGTGGCCTTAGCGATAGATTTGTAGAACACCGACGCGCAGTAGAGAAAGCCATCACACAACGTGACATCGATCAACCCACCGCCGTTTCTGATCATTTCACTTTCCCTGGCCATTCACTGAACAACTCAGAACTGATTCCTCTTGAAATTATTAATTCAAATAGAGACGCTATCCGAAAGGCAAGAGAGGCATTTTTAATCTACAAGGGCAAGGCACTTGAACCCTCTGGGTTGAACAAGCGTGACGAAATTTAATCCGTTTATATTTCTACATTTTTATAACCAACTTGTAACTGTCACTTTTACTATTTTTCTATTTTTATCAACCAATTATGTCACAAATTTTCCTTGTTTCATTTTTAAATATTGTAACCGTTTGTTTCCATTTTAGTTACCTTCAGTGTAGCCGCTGAAGAAGGTTAATTATTTCTAACCGAAAGACTGGGCATTAGAATTCACCATAGCTGTTCGATCAGCCTTTCATTTAGACTTATACTTATTGAACACTGCTGATCTTGATCTTCACAAGGATCCAGCTTCACTTCGCTATTGTTTGTGCAAGTGGTCCTTTGTTTACAGTTCTTATTAGTAAACTATCGTCATGGCATTTCTTTAATTAAATTTTTGAAATTTTATATTTTCTAGGATATATATCACGTTAATCATCACGTATATATAGCTCACGTTCACCATATATATCATGTTCATGTTCTACTTACAGGTAACTCAGCCATCTAGAAAGATGATCAAAAAGCCCAGCAGGTAAGGACTGTAATTGGTTATAAGATAGGTCTCTACAAAAGAAACACAATACATACAGACAGATGCATTAATTTACGAGTTATTTCGAGACCATAGTCTGTTATTAAATAGAGGATATTACACGGTGGCGAGAAGATATGAATATTATGTTCTTCCCACAAGAACATAAAATTCATATCTTCAAGCTTATGTGTAATGTTCTTTTTATTATTATATAAACATACTGATGACAGCGTTTTTGATGATTTTCCGAAGATTTTCAACCACCTTCCGAAGATTTTCCAAAATTGTTCCGAAGGCCAGGCGAACGTTCCCAAACACTTTCCGAGAATTTTCGAAGATTGCCGAAGATTTCCAAAGATTGCTAAAGATTTTCGAGGACGACCCGAAGATGTTTCGATGATACACCAACAAATTTAAGTACAATTTAAGAGACAAACTTGATATATCAATGAAATCATCGATAAACTCACGTGTGAGATTATGGAAAATAAACCACTCGGGTCCCGGATGTAGTTTTTATGAATTTTACGAGTGGTATATTTAACAAATAAAGAAGCCTAAGCTGTGTATTACACTATGATAAAACACAACAGGCATTTGAGAACCAAGGAAAATGTAGAAAACACGAGCCGCGGGCGAGCGTTTTCTATACTTCTCGAGTGTTCTCAAATAGCTGGAGTGTTTTATCACAGTGTAATACATGGCTTCTTTATTTGCTTTTCGGTACCAAACCAAACACTATTTTAAGTGTATTTAAATACTATTTTAAATAACTGTTTTTAATCTATTTTATCATATAGATTTAAAACAGGGCAAAAGTGTATTTTTAATGTATTTTTCGACTGATTTTAATGGTGTTTAAACCTATTAAAAACACAAAGTTTGAAATGTATTTTGAAAAAGCTTTTAAATATACAGTTTAAATTCAAAAACTCTAAATCCTTTGCTAAGTTTAAAAATTTAATTAAAATAGCCAGTAAATACCTTAAAAATCTTTCAAGAAACACAGCATTCAGAACAAAAACAGACACAAATAGTTTTAAAAACAGCTTTTAATCTATTTTAAAGTAGTTGTAATGACAATTTTAAAAGTATTTGGTACAAAATAGATTTAAAAAGGTGCAATTTATATTTTTAATATATTTTTTTGACTGACTTTAAAGATGTTAAAACCTGCTTCAAACAGTATTGAAATCCAGGGTCTCAAAATATGTTTCAATAGTACTTAAAACAGTTTAAAAATTTAAGTTGATCATATATGAAAGAAATATTTCAAATACAATACAAATATGTGGAAATAGATTTAAAATAGTCTAGAAATGGCATACAGTAATATAATAAAAACAGCATAAAAATAGCACAAAATACTATAGGATTAAAACAGCATGAAAATACATTAAAAATAGTAGATTTAACTCTATTCATTATGGCAAGCATTCCCTTAGGACGACTCCCGATGGACGATGGTGGCTGTGTGGACTGCTTGGTTTGCAGCGCATGACTCTTAGTAATGTCTTCACCGGGCTCAAATTATCCCTCCCCCCCCCCTCCCTCGTCTTTTATCGTCTGAGAATCAAGGTGCTCTGGCCTAATTCTGCTGACCACAAATTTCACGTAAATTATTTGTATATTAATATTTGGCTATTTATTATTTTATTTAAATTATTTTCCTGTGTCCTTACTCAGTGGTTTTATTACTGCTATTTTTTAATTGACACACAAATAAAGTTATTATTATTATTACTATTAGTAGAAAAGTAGTATTAAACTAGCATAAAACTACTGTGAAAATAGTTTAAAAAAATAGTATCAAAACAGCATAAAAATAGTGCTATGAAATCTTAAACATAACTTTGCTTTAGCTGTGTATAACCCATGGCATGTCAGAAGTCAGTGTAGGTCAGAGTTTGGCTTGAGGTTGGTGCTTGGCCCTAATTCTTTATTAGCTACTGTATCTGTACATGAACAGCTGTAATAACAGTTGCACCTGCAATAATACTTTCTTTGTTAAGAAGAATCAACTCAATTAAAGGAAACATATCAATGCCAAAAGATTCATCCCATGTATTTTTATAGTCAAAAATTGAGGCTAAGGGTCCATTACTTAGTATAAAAAATCTTCCATACCACTCATTTTAAGGCAAAATACAGCTGTAAAGGCTAATTATTTCTGTACATGGGAAAATATACACAAACACTGTATGCCTGCAGTACTGTACATGAATCAATCACCTCTAACCAACAGAACCCTAACCAATTTAGAGGGTACAGCTTCATTGTGTGCCTTTTGCACATTTAAAAGGTAATGATCATGTTGTGCAAAATTTTGGTACAATCTTTCATCACTGAACATTGCCTGAGGCTACAATTTCTGCAGGGGGGTTAAAACGTTTCAACCCGGTATCATTTATGTGATCCATGTCACAGTTGCAAGAAACAATGTATTGCATGAACTTGTCTCGTGTTCATGTGCATGTGGCAATTAAAGCTGTGCCATCTTATTAGGCCTACAGATAATCAAAATCTTTCAAGTAAAGTAGACATTGATTAATAACGTATCGCATTACAATCATATAAATAACTGTATATTATAGAAAGAACTTATCTATTTGCAGCAGTGTCATTGGTATTCTTTAGCTTTGCCAGTAACATGTGACCCAGATCAAACTCTTCAAATTAATGTACAATATGTAGCTTGAGCTGATTAACTTAGTTAACTAACTGTGAAATCATTCTTTTCAACAGTAGACTATCACAGGACTTGGGAAAATATTCACTTAAACTGTTAGCAAGATGTAGATTATGAGTAACTCCTTTGTTCACTTTGTTCGTTGTGCGTGATACATGTACAACTAAAAACCACGAGGAAAAAAATGTTGATTTTTTCCGCAGGATGCATGACAAACTATTAGTCAAAGAGGAAAATGTAGTGTTGGCAGGCAGGGCAAGGACAAAACTATGTCCGATTGCCTGGGGCAGGTAACTCAATGCTCTTGGGCAGCTGAAAATGGAAGTTTGGTAGTTTGGCCAAGTGGGCAAGAAAACTTAGCCTCAGTAATCTTGTTAGTGATAATGTCCGAACAAAAACCATTTTGAAACTTAAGACTGCAAGTTGAGCAAAACAAGGAGTCGAAAACATGCTTTGTATCTGGCACAACAATTTTGTCACTGTCAGTAGTTTCTTTCATGTACATGTACTTTAGTACCACTATACTCATTTTGTTATGGTTATTACTGATTATAGACTGCCGCTTTAAATTATTATTACAACATGTAATGACTGCTTTAAATTACCACTTGTATGACCTCTAAGCAGAAACCTTTTTGGAAATATTTGACACCAGTTTTGGTTCACATGTCCCTGCTTTAAGAGTTACAATTAATTACAGGGTGTATCTTATAAATTGGACCTGCCAGAAATGATACTGTACATGACCGAGCTAAAATGAATATGGCATGACATCACGTCCAGAGACTTTCTCAAATGTTTTTCTGAGCCCTGTACAGTATATTTATGTGATAATTATAATTATGTAAAAGTTAACAAAGATTATCCCATCAAGTTGTAAGATTCATTCACTTCTAACAAGTACATGTAGTTTCACTGATGTTGCACAACTGTAGTAGTTACATACATGTACATGTGTATTAGCTGTCTTTCTACGTGATGGACAAAACACTGACCCCCAGTCTATGGACTACCTCAATGGACTTAACCCTAAAATTTACTACTCCCGGAAAATAATATTCCAAATGAGTATTTTTACCATTGTAAGCTGCTATATACATTGTGGCCTCTCTTATAAGCCTGGTGGTTTCCTGAGGTCTCCTCGCCTTACAACCTTCGTGCTGTATTTTTCAAATTTTTGTTATATCTAAAAGGCAAATAAATGATGATGATACCTTGCTTGTTTTTGTTCTGGAACCACTGAAGTTCCAGGGGTGTTGTTAGAAGCCGGGAACCAGGTACCGGCATCCATTTACTCTGAGCACAGTACCCGCCTTTGCCCAAATGAGGTCTCAGGTAGACAAATAGAAAATCAAATGTCAGACTAACCCGAAACTTCTTTTCACCGCTTCCCCGCCTTGCCAGGCGAGTCCAACTAGGCATTGCATCTCTGAAAATTTACAGTTCTTTTCTTCATGAAAACGAATATTTTTCCCTGGTGAAAATCTTTGAAGTTTCTTTGAGGATCTTCACGAGGAACTTTGTGAGGATCTTGATCAAGATCTTTAAAGATCCTAGTCACGATTTTTAAGGATCCTCCAGGATCTTCAAGGTTCTTTCAACTTTCTTGCCAGGATCGTGAAGGATCTTGCCAGGATCTTGAAGGATCTTGCCAAGGATCCTGAAGGATCTTGAAAAGATCTTTTGCAATATCCTTAAAGATCTTACCAAGATCCTGAAGGATCTCTAAAGATCTTCAAAGTTCCTGTTAAGATCCTTAAAGAACTTTGATAGACTTTTAGTTCTTGTCAAGATCTTCAAAGACTTTTGTAAGCGTGATCTTTGCAAGAACTTTAAAGATCTTTCAAGATCTTGACAAGTTCTTGCAGAGCTCTTGATAAGACCTTTTGCAAGATCCTCAAAGATCTTACCAAGGTCCTGAAGGATCTTACAGGATCTTTAAAGTTCCTGTTAAGATCCTTAAAGAGCGTTGATAGATCTTGAAAGATCTTTGTAACAACTTAAAAGATCTTCCAAGATCTTCAAAGCTCTTGTTGATAACTTTTAAAGATTTTTTGCAAGATCCTCAAAGATCGCTGCAGGAACTTCAAAGATCACTGAAGGCCTTAAGGAATGTGCCGGATTACCGAAGTATATCTCATTATTAGCGATAAATTTCGAAGTTTGATTGCACTGCATGAAACGCATCACCTACATGTGCATTATCAAAGTAGTTACCAGGACCTATCCTCTCTCACACTGTTACATAACATTTGCACGTGACATTTCATGCAACCAAAATCACTTGGTTAAAATGGCGGCAAAGAATACTAGTACAAGACCTCACGTCCAAGGTGTCTTAGATAATTTCTTTCCAAAGAGGTCAAAAGTTATCTTTTTAACAAAATGAACTTGCTCTGGCAGATATAAATAAAATGTGTGTTTTGCATTTCAAAAGAGTTATTGAACCGCAATGACCTTCAAACACTGTGTGAGGTCCGTGAGAGGATGTGGTTGTTGTTCCATGAACATTACTTTTAAGAGAGCTGGCATCCTCATTCATGTTAGAAAAGATTGTGGGAAATCTGAGAAGTCAAAAAGTACATGTACTTATGTATCGCGTAACTTGAAAAAACATGTTTACAGTGGAAATGTTTTAAAACAGTAAAAAGACTTCTATAATAAATTATTATAGAAGAATAAACAAAGTAACAGTAAAAGGAATCATTATGTCAAAATAAACTTCCTGTGCATAAATAATTTTTATAAGCTTAATTCTTCAGCAGCTCGTAAGACAAAGGACACAAAAAATAAACACTGCAAAAAGGTAAATGAAATCTGCCAAAAAATGTAAACTCAGCCTAAGTGACAAGGTGAGGTTTATGCATTGCATATTGGACATTTCTTTGGCAGATGATGCTAGTATAGGTAAAAGCTCCGTAAATTATTCACAATTTTTGTTTGCAAAATCTCCTCAGAATGCTGGAAAATGCATTTCTGAGAGTCTAATTCAAAAAAACTTTCCAGGACAACATGCCCCTGGAACCCTGGAAGCTTGGGCCTTTGGCCCTTCAGTTTATAGGGGTGCCCACTTACTCTACCATGAAAACCCTCCTACATGTACTTCAAAACTTAAGAATGTTCACGCGAAAATTTTCTAGTCGATAGAGTTTTTTTAAATTTTTACTGCAGGCGGATAATGAGTTACTTGTGCCAGAAATGTTAAAAAATTGGGAGTCACTGTCTTCATTTCAGATATAAAGCGTGTGGTAAACTATACTGATTTCGAAAAATTGTCCCATACAGGGCCGTAGCCAGAAAAGAGTGAAGACTGAGGCAATGTCCGTGAAAGAATTTTGACTGAGGCAGTGTCTGTGGATAAATTCTCTTCCTAGGTATTTAGGGTGTTTATGACGACTATAAACAATAAAAACCAAAAAAAAATTACCAAGGCAAGTGCCTTGGTTTGCCTATTACTAGCTATGGCACTGCCATATAATTTAGCACGGTCTACAGGGGTTTATAGTTAAAAATATCGAAGGTGAGTCAACAGAGGCAAACGATCTTAGTTATATTTTGTAGAAGTGGGACTGTTGCGTAAATAATTTCAAATGTTACTAACATTTTCACAAAATTTAACCCTTTAAGACGCATTTGAAACCGCCACACAGAAGCACGAAGAGCTAATAAGAATGGAATTCGATGTTGCATTTTGCTAAAAATTCAAACTTCTAGTCGATAGGTTTTCTTAATTTTTTTCCCTAAACGTAGAAAATCAGTAAAGAAAATGATCCATGAAAAGAAAAATTGGGGTCACCGAATGTCCAAGATCATTAAATCCAGGCAAAGTTGTACCAAGGGCCATCTGCCCTATCATTTGTTTATTTTATGACTTAGTGTGCACTCATGCATGACCTGACACGTGGATTTGTGTGCGCAGTAAGGATGTGCAGAAAAATGTAGTGCGGCCGTCCTTATAAAACCCCTACAGAACACAAAATAGACAAGTAGATTCCCCTTTTCAGTATAACTATGACTTACAGAAGTTACGGTTATAATTTGTTTAGAATGTTTCAGGCTCAGAGTAGTCTGACTAAAATAAAAGCAATTTTTCACTGGCTGAGTGAGATAATAATATATTGAGAAGTGGCACTCAGCTTGATATGGATACCTTGTTATTCTGAATCGTACACTATGAATTTATGTCTATTAATTGCTTTGTAACATACAGAGCTTTAAGATCCAGTTCTTAGTCAGTGTTTTGTCCATCACCTCTTTTCTAACCCTTAATAGTTGCTTCCTTTAAAAATTTACCAACAATAATTGCAGAATTGCAGAAATAACTTTGTAACTGGAAGGCAGTTACAAGACCCCTATCACACACACTCAGAGACTTTGACCCTAACATGGCAGCACACTCTTCACCTAGCATCTCCAGTTTTTCAAACCTGAAAATAAAAACAACATAATTTATTGCACTGTTTAATCATTGCAGGGTTTAATATTTCTGCCTCCATACATACTGTGAGCTTATGCATTGTTATCATGTAAAGTCTGCAAGTTTCCTTTACACTTAACCCTTTCAATGCCAAGGACGTACTTATAGATTTTTCTCTGTCTAACGCCAGACGATTTTACTCGCCAAAGGGAAACCCCCTGGCACTGAAGGGGTTAAACAAAAAGAAACTGTTTGATTTCAAGTCCAGCTCGCACATTAATTTCCCTGCGAATGATCGAATCAGTTTATGCCATGTCAAGATAGTAACGTTATCACAATGAGTTATTGGTTATTAACGGCTGCAAAAAATGGTGTAAACAGTTGAAACATGTAACTGCCATAACTGATCATGCTTGTAAATAAAACAGTGCCTATGTAGACTGGACGAAAAACAATTCAAAATTTAGATCTATGTTTCATAGGCAATCATCTAATTCGATAAACAGCTGAAGTGGTTACAATATTTTACAGTGTAGGTCCAATGTACGGGCATCTTTTCGAGTGAAAGCTGGTGAAAGACGCAACAAGACAGAAGGTCGTCGCTTACCTCCATTTCGCTGAAGCATTACCAAGTTGCCAAGTCCATCAGAAAGGCAAATCATGGACGCTCCATCCACGAGTCATATGATTCGATTCTGTTCCTTAACTTTCCGTCCAATAAAAGGTAAAAATCAAACTTCTGTAGAAGTTTACTTCGTTTTTATAACAACAATTTTGAAATGGCTGCAAGTCGAGTGGTTACTACGCATGACATTTCAGGCAATCACAGCTGACCAAAATGCTCGCATCACAGCGTCGCCGGAAAATCGTTTGTTACTGTCAAAGACGAAGACCCGGCAGGATGGATTGCTACTTCTTAGCCCATGATTTATAACGGTACGCTATCTGTCTATTTTATCTGCTTTAACTCCAGTTTGTTGTTTACAATCCTCGTAACTTTTTAAGCGTATATTTAGGTATGTACATTGAGATATACGCCAGTTTTGCGAGTACGTACCAACGTACGTCTGCACTGGAGCAAAGCAATTAGCTCCTGGGCTCAGTTGTTCAAAACCCTGATGAAACTAACCTCTGATTAAGCCTAATCGTCGATCAAAACCACTAACACTGGGTTAGCTAATCAGAGGATTTGACAACGTTGTTCAAAGCCCGATTAGGGAACAGATTAGTTAATCGCTGATTAACGGTTAGTACGTGGTGTAAAAACCACTTATATTGTCTCGCTAATCGACAATTAGTATCCCATAATGCAATTTCCCGTGAGTAAACACTGTGAATTGTTTTCCATATGGCGTCCGCGTTGTAGACTGCTAGTGAAACGCGTACGGTGGACTTGTCTACTCAAGTTGAATTGCTGATAACTTGCAGTAAGACACCACTTGTATAAAATTGTAGTGCTATCAGCACTTTGTCGATTGGTTTCAGAGTGTAATATATTACAATTCGTTTCTCTCTGTAAATCTGCCTCTATAAGGTTTGTATTGTATTCAATTGAGGTTTTGCCAAATCTGTAGCAAGTGTGAAGCTTTTAATTGCTGTAAATTAGTATGCTATTGGCATATTGATAAATTCGTACTCGTCTTTGTCTCATGCAAGGAAGGCCAAACAACAAGACAGCCTTTTCATTTCAATATTAATCGGTTGTTTAGTGATTTAATCTTCCTTTGGAGTTGTATTAAAATTAAACCTGCCGATTAGAGTCAGATTAATTAATCGGGCTTTGAGCAACGCAATCTAATCGCAGATTAAATTTTAATTGCAAATTAGTATATTTAATCGGATATTAGCACTAATCGGCGTTTTGAACAACCGGGCCCTGGCGTACCAAATTAAACGTTCTTTCAATCGACATCAGTCAAACGTTTGGGTGCGAACTAATAAAAGAACAATATTGGGGTAGTCAAATGAATGGAATCGCACTTTGATTGTGCACGCGAATGTATTGTATACATGTACTAACTGACTATGTTATTGCATGCATAAGCCATAACACATTTTGCCTACATTGTAGATTTCATGACAATTAACTGAAATGATTCTCACACAAAGTGCTCTGGACTCTGGCCTTAGATCACGGTTTTCGGCGCCATCTTGAGGGGTAGGCAAAGCGGTCAAATTTACAGACAAATGTATGGAAGATTAAAAAAAAAATTAACTGAGCGTCTTCTAGCCAAGCTGCATCCTTCAAACTTAGTGAATACAATCTTCTACCTAGTATTTTAACGTTGCAATTCAGACATTGTGTAAAATTCAATTTATTTGCTACATGTATCAGATTCCCATACAAACACTATAATTTCTGACCGCTTTGCCTACCCGTCAAGATGGCGACGAAACCCATGATAAGGGACCAATAATAGGGCCTTCTCCCCGTGCACTCTAAGTTTTGACCTTTATTGGGGGAGAGACAAGCATTCAATGCTGTAGTTCAAATTCACCACATTTTTGATTCTGCAATCAACGAATGCACTTTGTTTATTCGACAGGTTTGATATATATAAAAGAATATGGCTAAATACAACAAAGGTTCTGAAAGAAGAAATTACCTGATAGGATAAAAATAAAACAGGTGAGTGACTGCACTTTTGCAAGATCGTGAATCATGTATACAATATACCATTATGAGTGACCACAATCAGTAACACTGGCTGATTATTACACATTCAAGAAATGTTCTTTTTCATATTCGGTGGTTGTTATTTTGTTTTGATTTGTTTTGAGATCTTTCTGGTGCACTCTGTATGGGCACCTTTTGCAAAGTTTTTGTAATGTAATCTTGAAGCATGTACATGTACATGCAGTGTACCTTATTTACGACTGACCTCAATCAATAATTGGCCAATTACTGTGAGCAAGTTACATGTACCTTGAAATTTTCACTTTAATGTTCAGTACATATACATATAGTTGTGATTTCCTGGGAGTTGATTTTGAGATCTTAATTCTGTCTACTTTGTGCATGATGGAAGGATTTGCCATAAGGAGTGGCCCCATTCAATCATAATTATTGTCAACCAATTACCTGGATCGATTTACCTTGAGTTTAATTTATTAGAGAGATTTGATTGCTTTTGGTAAATTTTTAAAGTGATGACACTTCAATTTTTAAATTTGTACATGTACACACCGCTCTCAACCTGAACCTCACTTGTCAACAAATGTGCCATCAGTGACTGTGTCTTTTTAGAGAAGACTGGGACTTACATGTACTTTGGCACTATCGGAAAACACCTTCAAGTAGGCCTGGAATTGTTCAGTTTTGCCTGCCGTTTTAGTCCATAAAAGGGCCCTCTTTCAGGGACTGCTGGGCACTGATGGATTATTCACAGCCAAATCTTTATTTCCCCACTGAGAAGTAGTGGGATTGTCTTGCTCCAAATCTTGAGCTTTGCCCCTCATGTTGTCTTTGAAAAGATAATTCAGGCTGGCTTTCACCTATTCTTCAAATGGAAATCAGTCATACATGTACATGTACACGTACATGTGATCAGGCAGTGGATGAACGGTTTGAATTGCTTTTAAAGTTACTTATCCGGTCAACATTTTATAACATTGCCTGGCGATTTTTCTTATATTCTCACTGTACAGTTCAGATTGACAACATTGGGCAACCAAGTTCCACTTGAGAGCATGCTAGCCCAGCATGCTACATGGAATATAGAACTTAACTTCTGTTTTTTAGATACAATGTACGTACTGCAGTAAACTTAACCTACTACAGTTGAGATCCATTGTGTTTAAAGGTATTGTACATTATGTACATGTAAAGCCTGAGTGAAAAGAAACTACTGACAGTATAAGCAGTTTTCAAAAAGGGGATGCAAATTATGTTGATTGCATGAAGTTTCCATTGGGATAGATTAACGAACAGTGCAAAAATAGGGTATTTAAAATCTGCTTTTAAGTTAGACATTGCTCTCATTATTGAAAACTACTTTAAATTGAAATAGTATACTCACCTGAATGAAACTTAAAATATGTTTAAAACAGACTGTTTTGGTTGTATTTTAAAACTTGATATGAATTGCTATCTCAAATAGGTTTTAAACTTCCCATTTAAAACATATTTTAAGTTCTTGACATGTCAACTACATTTTAAATATCCTATTTAAAGACTAGTTTTACACTAATGATTTGTAAAATACTTCTTAAACCAACTAACAGCCATTGCCAACATATTCAAAACAGTGTTCAACTAGTATTTTAAAACTTTTTGAACGAAATCTTTGTGCCCACACCGTAAAAGTACATTTTAACCCCCTATTTTAACCCTGTTTTAAGATCAGACTACATTAAAAAAAAGA
>JAEMPF020023116.1:10000-12536 GCA_022496165.2 Catalaphyllia jardinei | reverse complement strand
GCCCAAGCTCTCAAATATTACAGTTTGTGCCAAGTTTTAAATTTTCAGGAGGTAAGTCAGGAAAAGCTTAAGCATAGGCGAAGTTATAGGCATTTGAACATTAGACGCAAAGGACGTTTGCGTTGTTCATTGGTGACATAAACAAATAGCTATGTAATGCGTTTGCAGCCAGAACATTTTTTATACTTTTAAAATGAAGGCATTAACAAGATTTTCGTTTTGGAAAGGTTTTGAAAAGTTACGATGCAAAGTGTATTTTTTAAGAATTTTTCAAAGTTTACTGTGATTGTAGCCTTGATGCACGTCTGAAACTGTGGAAATTAACAAGTTGTATTTCTATTGATCTAACCAAAGGTACACAGTTGTAAAGAGCAAAGACAGTTGTGAAACATACTTGGAAACCCAGGAAATTCCTTCATGTATGAAGGCGCTACATCTCTTTAGAGTTAGCCAAAATCACCCCTTTGTGGTGCTTTCCGGACATGAAAAAATTTGAAAAAATTTGTAAAAAAATTTCCTTTAAGGTCTAATGGTCTGAAACATTGCAAACAAGCACATAAAAACATATTCTTTAACGTGGTGTACAAAAACTGGCTAACTCTCACTGTTTAAGACAACTACTTTTACAAAAGTGCAAAAATAGCACACTTTGATGGGATGGCGCTTTGCGGACATTTTGTCACACTTAAAAACATTCGTCACTTAAAGACTTTCTGACAGTGCCATATAAACATGTTTTAGTTTAAACTTCACGAACAAATTGCCCATACATCTAACTTTGGGGTAAAAATCACCTCTAACTCCCGCAAAATGATAGAGTTAGAGAAGGATAAAGTCAAAAACGTGTAAACATGGGGCTTGCTGATTTTCACGTAACCTGAAACACTCACTCGACATTATACCTTTGCTGAACTTTTTGAGACGAAATATCTATTTTTTAAATTACTAGTGTTACTTGCTGCAGCTCTATAAGCCTGTTTATGACACCTAAAGCCAACATTTGGTCTATTTGTGGGTTTTAAAGCGATTTCCTAAAACGAACGGGCAGCAATGGCGCCAAGTGGACGCATTTTTGCCTTCACCAGACTATTTCTCTAACCCAATTAAGCCGAATGCGCTCATAAACTGCAGTTACATAGACCTTAGTCTTAGCCATGCTTTTGCCAAGTTTCAAGTTATTTGTGTATACTGTTGCTGAATAATAGCCTTTTGGAGTTAGCAAGAAAAAGTGTCTGCTGAGCGACCCAACGGGAGGAGTGGTAGTAGCAGTAGTAGTAGTAGCAGTAGTAGTAGTAGTAGCAGTAGTAGTAGCAGCAGCAGTAGTAGTAGTAGTAGTGATATATTCCTTAAAGCAGATCTAATGCACTGTAAGTCTGTCCCCGCCGTATCCGTCATTTCTGTTGCACTTGAATCTTTTTATGCTCCTTGAAGCAGATCTGATGTACTGTAAGTTCATTCCCTGTTGTAGCTGGTATCCCTGTTATACTTTAGATCTTTTGACTACTGAGATGTCACTAAAAGTGCAGTTATTTGTTGAATGGGATGGATACAACGGAAACAGCGGGGAACAAACAGTGCTTTGAGCTTGTTCAATTTGATGTTTAGTTTTTGCTGTTTTCATTTACCCTGAGTTCTTTTCCCTTTGTGTTTGCTTCTATGCAGTACTTAAGTGATCTGATATAAACAATTTTATAACTTCAAGGGATATAACGGGCATGCCAGAGACAAAACTCAATTAAGGACCGAAATGTAAAAGGAACGAGGAAATTTAGGAAACGATCATATACATTTCCCAAAACTTTATTATTGCGCGTTTTGCTGCCTTTGAGCGGAGCAAACTTCACCAAATTTTAATGGTGGTTTCCATTTCTCCTAAGCGCTTGACTTACGCCTTTTGGAGTTTCTTCTTTAGTCTTTTCCTCGTTTTTCCACTGATTTTAAGTTTCGTTGACTGTTCCTACATTCCAAAGGGAACGTTCCTCTAGTATCGACTGTTCCTCGTTTTTGTGTTCCTATTGACCACAAGAGGACCAGATTTTTTGCAAGGTAGGAACAAAACGTTCACTCTAGTGCAAAAGAAGAACATTTAGTTCCGAGTTCCCAACTGTAAATGGACCACATTGTTCCCAAATTGGTCATTTAGGACTGTTTTCTTCCGAGTTCCTATCCGTAAATGGAACACATTTGTATCGGTGTATACCAATATTCAATAGGCTATCGGTTTCAAACAACTTTATTCCGTTTGGTAGCAGAAGCGTAGCGTATAATTGAAGCGATGATATGTAGTACGTAATGTGTAGCGTATAGTGTATAGTTCGAAATCTGCAAAGTAATACAAAACTGTCCATTTATGATCTCCAGATAATAGAAAGAAATACAACTGGATATTTACCCGATGGCCTTCAGATAATGTCTTATCACAGTTGCTTCTGTGTCAATTGGACAGTGATACAGTAATTAGGCAATTATCGTTTGTCACGTTATGTGCGCGTAATTATACGAAATTATAATCAATGACTATACATTGTTCCGAAAT
>JAEMPF020023115.1:10000-12538 GCA_022496165.2 Catalaphyllia jardinei | reverse complement strand
GCCCAAGCTCTCAAATATTACAGTTTGTGCCAAGTTTTAAATTTTCATGAGGTAAGTCAGGAAAAGCTTAAGCATAGGCAAAGTTATAGGCATTTGAACATTAGACGCAAAGGACGTTTGCGTTGTTCATTGGTGACATAAACAAATAGCTATGTAATGCGTTTGCAGCCAGAACATTTTTTATACTTTTAAAATGAAGGCATTAACAAGATTTTCGTTTTGGAAAGGTTTTGAAAAGTTACGATGCAAAGTGTATTTTTTTAAGAATTTTTCAAAGTTTACTGTGATTGTAGCCTTGATGCATGTCTAAAAACTATGGAAATTAACAAGTTGTTTTTCTATTGATCTAACCAAAGGTACACAGTTGTAAAGAGCAAAGACAGTTGTGAAACATACTTGGAAACCCAGGAAATTCCTTCATGTATGAAGGCGCTACATCTCTTTAGAGTTAGCCAAAATCACCCCTTTGTGGTGCTTTCCGGACATGAAAAAATTTGAAAAAATGTGTAAAAAAATTTCCTTTAAGGTCTAATGGTCTGAAACATTGCAAACAAGCACATTAAAACATATTCTTTAACGTGGTGTACAAAAACTGGCTAACTCTCACTGTTTAAGACAACTACTTTTACAAAAGTGCAAAAATAGCACACTTTGATGGGATGGCGCTTTGCGGACATTTTGTCACACTTAAAAACATTCGTCACTTAAAGACTTTCTGACAGTGCCATATAAACATGTTTTAGTTTAAACTTCACGAACAAATTGCCCATACATACATCTAACTTTGGGGTAAAAATCACCTCTAACTCCCACAAAATGATAGAGTTAGAGAAGGATAAAGTCAAAAACATGTAAACATGGGGCTTGCTGATTTTCGCGTAACCTAAAACACTCACTCGACATTATACCTTTGCTGAACTTTTTGAGACGAAATATCTATTTTTTAAATTACTAGTGTTACTTGCTGCAGCTCTATAAGCCTGTTTATGACACCTAAAGCCAACATTTGGTCTATTTGTGGGTTTTAAAGCGATTTCCTAAAACGAACGGGCAGCAATGGTGCCAAGTGGACGCATTTTTGCCTTCCCCAGACTATTTCTCTAACCCAATTAAGCCGAATGCACTCATAAACTGCAGTTACATAGACCTTAGTCTTAGCCATGCTTTTGCCAAGTTTCAAGTTATTTGTGTATACCGTTGCTGAATAATAGCCTTTTGGAGTTAGCAAGAAAAAGTGTCTGCTGAGCGACCCAACGGGAGGAGTGGTAGTAGCAGTAGTAGTAGTAGCAGTAGTAGTAGTAGTAGCAGTAGTAGTAGCAGCAGCAGTAGTAGTAGTAGTAGTGATATATTCCTTAAAGCAGATCTAATGCACTGTAAGTCTGTCCCCGCCGTATCCGTCATTTCCGTTGCACTTGAATCTTTTTATGCTCCTTGAAGCAGATCTGATGTACTGTAAGTTCCTTCCCTGTTGTAGCTGGTATCCCTGTTATACTTTAGATCTTTTGACTACTGAGATGTCACTAAAAGTGCAATTATTTGTTGAATGGGATGGATACAACGGAAACAGCGGGGAACAAACAGTGCTTTGAGCTTGTTCAATTTGATGTTTAGTTTTTGCTGTTTTCATTTACCCTGAGTTCTTTTCCCTTTGTGTTTGCTTCTATGCAGTACTTAAGTGATCTGATATAAACAATTTTATAACTTCAAGGGATATAACGGGCATGCCAGAGACAAAACTCAATTAAGGACCGAAATGTAAAAGGAACGAGGAAATTTAGGAAACGATCATATACATTTCCCAAAACTTTATTATTGCGCGTTTTGCTGCCTTTGAGCGGAGCAAACTTCACCAAATTTTAATGGTGGTTTCCATTTCTCCTAAGCGCTTGACTTACGCCTTTTGGAGTTTCTTTAGTCTTTTCCTCGTTTTTCCACTGATTTTAAGTTTCGTTGACTGTTCCTACATTCCAAAGGGAACGTTCCTCTAGTATCGACTGTTCCTCGTTTTTGTGTTTTTATTGACCACAAGAGGACCAGATTTTTTGCAAGGTAGGAACAAAACGTTCACTCTAGTGCAAAAGAAGAACATTTAGTTCTGAGTTCCCAACTGTAAATGGACCACATTGTTCCCAAATTGCTCATTTAGGACTGTTTTGTTCCGAGTTCCTATCCGTAAATGGAACACATTTGTATCGGTGTATACCAATATTCAATAGGCTATCGGTTTCAAACAACTTTATTCCGTTTGGTAGTAGAAGCGTAGCGTATAATTGAAGCGATGATATGTAGTACGTAATGTGTAGCGTATAGTGTATAGTTCGAAATCTGCAAAGTAATACAAAACTGTCCATTTATGATCTCCAGATAATAGAAAGAAATACAACTGGATATTTACCCGATGGCCTTCAGATAATGTCTTATCACAGTTGCTTCTGTGTCAATTGGACAGTGATACAGTAATTAGGCAATTATCGTTTGTCACGTTATGTGCGCGTAATTATACGAAATTATAATCAATGACTATACATTGTTCCGAAA